>VDFB02203997.1:0-10090 GCA_007258455.2 Sequoia sempervirens | reverse complement strand
GAAAAAAACCATGTCAAAATTGAGATATAATGCGAGTGCGTTATAACACGTATGCGTTATATCTTGCTTTGGGAATCCCCAAGCCTTGGGATTGGTATTTGCCTTGGAATACCAACCCAAAGGCTTTGAGGGCATTCCCAACACCCAGAGACATGTTTTTACAAATTCTACAATATTTCACATAATTGGGTTCACGCTCACCATCAGGATTGCACGTGGTTCAATATCAAACAAAATCAAACATCTAAGTAATGTTAGGTTCTCTCTTAGCTATCCAACGCATGTAATTTTTTCAATTTCTCTCCTGACAAATGTTAAGCCTTTCATTGATAATTTCTTTTGTTCAGAGGCCTTTTTGGCAAAAAATGTTTTGTGTTTCTTCTTTTTTGTTATAAATTAACCGCTCATCAAAATTTCAAATAAATTACATTTTTAGGAACTAGACTCATCTCTACAATTGTTTTTTTTTAAATTCAATTAGTTTCCCAAATTTGTGGGTAAGACGTACTAAAATCTCTATCTTTCAAAAGAAGTGTCCACTTTGAAAATTAGAAAAAAAATCATTAAAAAATTACCAAAAAAATGCAACAACTACATATTGTTAGCTAACTTCTAACCTGTGAAGGACATTTTAAAAATACTAAAAAGTTCACCTCTAATTTTAGGTCATACAAGAGTTGCTATGTTATGTTTTTGACAAAAAAACAACACCAATTTGTGTAATGCCCCTGCTTGAACCCCTTAATCTCAACCATTTTCAAAATAAATTAGTAGTTTAGAAAGTAGACTCTAGCACTTTGATCCTTTTTTTTTGTTCCATCTCAAAATTTTGAGTGTAACTATCCTCAATTTCACGTCCAAGGTCAGTATTTCCTGATTTCAAAAAAAAAAGTGGCCACTTAAGCCCCCTTTTTGGGAACCATCTTGGTGCACTTACCCAGTAAATTAATCATCCTTAATTTACTCTAGTGCTTAATGCAAACTTAGGAAAATATCATATTGTTCTGATTGTGAGTGTTATTGCATTAATCATGCATTTCAATCAGTTAAGTGACTTAACTGATTCATGCATTCTGTTATCTCACTCCTGTCTTAGTCAGAACTCCATCACATGTTGAGTTGAACTCCACCATTCAAGGATTTGATGTTGAGTTCATTTTAGTCTACATAAGGATATTCAATCCTTCACTGTATTCATTCAGTGATCAATAATTATTATTGTTTCACATATTTCTCTGTATGCTTGATCTCTTATCTCCTAGATCTTCCTAATTCTAAAAGCTAGAAACTCATGTGTTAAAGTATTTATCTAAAGAAAATAACTACGCATGCAAGTCTAAAAGTAAACCACACTTAGAAAAACATGTTCAAAATTATGAAGAACCAAATTTACTCATACTAATTATCTATAATTGTTTATAGTCTCAAATGTTCTCTATATAAATTCAAGTCTATTTCAATGGTACAATGGGTTTTGTAGTGCTTTTACCTAAGAACTTGACCCCCAAGTGTTAATTGACTTTAGCATAAAGCATGATTTTCTTTGCATGCAATGTCATTGTCACTTACATTTATGTGCAAGAATTGTTACCACTTACAATTAATTTGTACATGAGGTTCAAATATTCATAAAATTGTGCTTGCTAGTTTAAATTGTCACCCAAAACAAGAGAGTGGCATTATTAGGTGCCAATATTCTATTGGTACAAACTTATGTTTGGTCCTCTAAGCATTTACAAAAATAATTCAAAAACATGACAAAATTTCCAAGGCCCATTAATTAATTGGAATTTCTTCAAGGCACACAACTAAGCTAACTTCTTATACTATTTTGGATTAGTGCTTGTAAATCTCTTTAAAAATGGTAGCACACTCCTTGAGGGGTATCCAAAAATCAACTACATCAATTGTAATTCTCTTAACACTTAGTGCATTATCATCGATAGTAGTACCATGCCAATTCACAAAACCCTAATATATTTTGTGCATTTCTACTAGTTAGCAAACATAATGCTAGAATGCCTCTTGAACTATTGATAGTACAAGCTATATTTTTTGCCTCATGTGTTTCACGCTTCTATTTTATTAGTGCTTTCATTAATGATTTTGTTGGAGGTTGTATCAATCTCTTCAAGAGTGATGTCTTCGTGCATGTTTTTTTTGTACATATTATTCAACACTTCACTTGCAATCTCTATGTGAAATTCAATCCAAGTTTGTGGATTAAGAATACTACCTAGAAATTTACACATATTTGTAATATATTTCTCTACACCCTTGTAATCAAGATTGTTAGAGATCAAAGATGCTTTAAGCCCTTGACTAAGAGTGGTTGCATCTTTTGGTGCTACATCCTATACTGCTATGGTTGTTGTTACCCCCTCAATTGTAATGACTTGGACTTCATCATAATTATGGTATCATTATACATGCTACCATTAATTTAGCATCTACCCCATCCTCTCCACTAGTGGAGGTAGGGCCAAGAGTGTGTGAACCATGACATCTATTTGATTAGAATAGGTTTTCAAAGACATTTTAAGATCTCCTTGCATTGTTTCTTCTACAAAAAGATTGACACATGTGATGAAAATTAGTTGCCTAATGGAATGCAAGCAATCAATGGCATAAGTGTTGTGCACCTGAAGTCGATCTTGCATGGTTTGCACATCCTTTAATTCATTACTCTTTATGGTGAGCTCTTTTGCTAGCTCTTATGCCTTGGCCTAATTTTCTTTCCATTTTTATACAACCAATTCAACTTAGCCTACACCTTTTTGAATTGTTGCTCATATAAGGTAGCATGTTGGCCAAGTTGGTTGATTGTATGGTGGCTACTACTTAGTTGTTACATTGCATTGATGACCATCAATGATAAAGTGGCTAAGCTACTATTTATCATACTTCCTAGCGACAATATCACACATGCAAAAACATCCTCCGTTTGTTGAAGGTTAACACCATGATGAACCTTGCCTTACAAAAAGTTAAGAAATGGGGCCCCTACTCAAAATTAAATGTTGGCATGTTTGGTGTAGAAATAGGGAATTAGGGTCAACAAGTTTGTCTAGGTTTTATTGGACAACCTATTCTTGATCTTGTGTAGAAGTGGTATGTTCAACATTCATATTATACATGCTTCAATTTGAACATCATTTTCATGACCATTACCAAGTTGGATATTTTTATAAAAGGATTCTAAATTTATGTAGACTTACTTAGATTGTTGATTGAATATAATCCCCTCATTATGATGTCAACATTGTTCCTTTACTTCTTACATTTTGTTTTGCACTCTTCCTCTATATTAATAGAAACATTTAGTTAGAACACCATTTATCCTCTTTTTGTTTGGCAATGTGTGTGATGCCCTTTGCTTTCACTTGTTTGTGCTTGGTGGCTATGTTTTGCATAATGGATTCTACTTTGTGAAGCAATAATTAGAAGGATTAAAGAATCAACAAAGATGCCATCGTGATTGAAATCATAAAGCAAGTCTAATGGTACATGCTTAATTCTTGCCTCCGAATTGTTTATTGAGGACACAAAGCAAGTCTCCCTATGATACATGCTTAGCTCTTCCATTTAGATATGTGGCCCAACAACTATGGTGATTTCCCTCTATGGTTTCTAAACCCCAAAAAAGGTCGCAACAAAGGGGACATCCTTGTCTTAACCAGGCATCTGACGGAAACGGACATTCTTTTGTCAAGGTGTTGACGGCCTTTTTTCTTTCTAAATTTGTCTTCCTCCTACTTACAAATTGAAAATTAACCTATATATTCAATTGTCCGTTCTCCGGGAGTCGTCACTCATCGCTCTTGGCAATCCTGTAAATACCGAAGGGGAAAGGAAAAGAAAATGGAGCTGGAGCAGAAGCAGAAGCAGAAGCAGAAGCACAAGCGGGAGCAGAAGCAGCCACAGAAGATCAAGGTTTGAAGCCCTTTCCCTCTCGCACTTCGCTTTCTTTCTAGCCTATTTTTGTTTCCTTTTCAAAAGCCTTTTTACTTACCTCTTGCAGGAAGTGGCAGGGAAGGAAAATTCCAGCTTTACAACTGACTCTCGCTCTCGTAAAGCTTCAATAGGTGTAACTGTTGCCTTTTCAAACAGAAACCTGAATGTTTACGAGGTGCCGCCATCAAAGCTTCAAACAGAAGCTTATTCTACTGTTGGCGGAAGAAAGACATGGACACCTCTCGCTCCTCGTAAACCTCAAAATGGACAGCAGCACGACATGATTTGTCCAAATCCACAGGAACTGCAACTGCAATCCACACAAATCTTGGAGGAGGTTTATGGAAATAGGAAGTCGCCGCTGCATTCCACTGGTTTTGCAGCCCAGCGACAAACTAATTTTGTCAAATACGAGCGCAGGGGGAAGAAAGAAAACCTAGTTGGAGAATTTTGTATCGAGAGAAGCCAACATGTCAAATTTAATTTCAATCCTTCTCCATCAGCTTCTCCTTCACTGAAAAAAAATACATCCAACGACAACAGCTCGGAAATCTCGCTGAAAACGAAGTTAAGAAACGCTCTTGGATCGCTGAATTTATCTTCACCTGAAAAGCAACAAGCACAAGCCACTGCCCCTCAAATTGAGCCCAAATCTGACACTATCGAGACTGAGTCGGAAGAAGCGCTGCAAATCGCAAAGCCTGCGAAGACAAACGTACGGCAAAGGGGCAAGAGAAAGCCGTCGCCCCCTCTCCACACGCACATTTTTTCATTCGATCAAAATGAAATCGAATGCCAGCGACAACCTATGAATTTCTCTCCTATATTTGCAAGGACACTCCCTGACACCAACGCAGGCTTGAAGCCGCTGCTTCAAACTTGTCCCGAGAAAATAATTCAACAGAGCTCCACAGACACAGAAATACAGAATCACCGCTCTCCAAGCCCTGCAGCCACAGCCACAGGCTCTCCCGCGGAAATGCCTGCCAACACCACCTTCGCTGAATCTCCCTCGGCATGCCTTGTATCCTTAACCCTATAGTTATAGATTTACATACTGCCTAATGTACATGAGGTTTTCACAGTTTATTATATTCAAGGAAGAGTTCATACAGTTTTTATTTAATTATTAACTTATTTTGCAATAACTTTACAGGGCTTAAGCGTCAATGTTTCAAGCTTCTCGAGAAAATTGTAACAATTTTTATAAGAAGTGATGTAAAAATTGTTAAACAACTTGAAAAATCCACTTAAATAGATTGTAAAAATATTGTGCTGCTTAAATATTTAATCATTTCAATTAAATTCTTTAAATATCAATTGAGTTAAGTAAGAAACAGGAAATAAGCGGACTAGGATACCCTGAATGTTTTTCTTGAACATAGTCCAGCTTGTCCGGACTCGCCAGAGGAAAAGACAGATGCTGGTAGACGATGAGAAGGCAACAATGGAGCCACAAAAGGAAGCATCACCGTTATTTATTGGAAGGGGTAGATCAAAGATTTTCTTTCTTTGTTCAATTGAGTCATCTCGTTGCAGAAATGGTTCCTGCTTGAAATAATGAATGTTTAGGGCTTTATATCGAATTTGTATGCAGAAGATGTCATAAGCCGGTCATCTAGAAGAGCCTATCGTAATAGGGTAATTGAGACAGAGACAAAGATCTGTAGGCGGCGGCAAGTAAAAAGAAAATCAAGGGAACAATCCCCTCCCAAAGGTAACTGCACTGTCATTTAAAAAAAATCTCCTAGTGTATATCCTTAAATTTGCTTACAAGTTAGTAAAGATTGGCTAAGTGAGGAATTTTTCATTGTAATAACTGTGTATGGTTTCGTTTGCATGGTATTTGGAATCATACTATGATTCATAGTCGGAATGAGGGGGTAGAGATGGATCTCCAATATTGTGGAAACAAAACTTATAAAAAACTTTTCTCATTTATTTTCATTAACTTGCAAATGTAAAGGATAGCATTTGATTTGTAGATAATTCCCTTTTTAGCAGAGTGTGTGCCCCATGATGGAGATGAAAGTGATGATTCAAGCGATCTCATGGGGTATGTATATCTGTACATTGCACAATCTAGTATTTAGTGCTCAATCAAAACATTGTATAATTATTCCAGTCTAAATGCATTTGCAGGGTAGTAAAGCACTTTACAAGCATACTCCAAAAGTTCAAGCAAAAACTCAAGATGGAAGTAGACAGGAGTAAAACTCAAATTCTAAACAGTGTCTCACATGATATACACACTGAAGTCGACAGAATTCGATCTCAAATCCAATCTGAAATGTGGGTTGTCAAACCCTTTCCAAAGCTCTGGCCCTACAATTTCTAGATGTATTTGATCTTTATCGTAATAATGACACTCTGGTTTATCGCATTGGCAGAGTTAAATATACAAATTTGTGCAAAGCAAAGCATAGACAATGGGAAGCCCATCTTCAAGGTATATTTCTCTGGTATGTAAAGATATAACAAGCACAAAGCAATGAATTTCATTGTATAATAACTACTACCTGATGCTCCTGCAGATGAGAAGGAGAAACTCGGACTAATTCATGAAAAGTTCAACAAAGATTTAGCCCAGCTTACACAGTCTTGGCAAACTATTTTCTCTCAGATTGAGGGAGAAGAAATTGAACTGAAAAGCATTGCTGAAAGACAGAGTACGTATGCAAATGCAGATGAGCGTTGGTCCTTTGTTGCTTTCTTAAAGTTAAGGATATTTACAACTGCTAACATAACATGTTTAATGTTTGAGCTGAACAGAAGTGTCACACAGGAAACTTGCATCTCAAATGCAAGAAACAATAGAGTCTCAGCTTGCTGATGCTGAAGCCAAGATTACGGCTGTTCGCAAGGTGAAATTGCCAATTCATTATGTTCTACCTTCAGGATGAAGTGCATTACTTGTTATAACTAAAACAAAAATGAAGCCTTATAAACAACCGTGTATTTAGTTTTTGCATCACTTTTTGGATCACACTCTGAATGTAACAACTGTGTATTTAATACAAAAACCGAATATACAGTGGTTATCAGGTGTGATTCCAAACGTTTAATGCAAAAACTAGACAGACGGTTGTTTCTTAGATTTTTTAAAAATAATTCATGGAATTAATTTTACACTTATTTTGGCAGGCTGCTGGAAACAATATCCAGGCACTTAAACGTGTGATGGGGCAGTCATTTTAGGCTCAGCTTTCCGCTTACGAAAGACTAGAGTGAATATTCTAAAATATCTAGGCCAAAATAATGTTTGCTACTTTGCATCCCGTGTAGGGGAAATGAAGTGGAGCCTCATTCCTCGTCAACACTCTCTAGCTCTTGTCTCAACACTGCTGAACTGTAAACGTCACTTCCACAAATGTTTTCGTTAAAAAATACATGCCATGCCAACCTTACACCATGTAAATCTACATTTGAGCAAGAGTTTCTCATTAAAAAACTTGTTTATTTTCATACATATTTTTGTGATTCATCATTAAAACACGTAACAACAAATATTTGTTTTAAAAAAAATCGATGTCAAAATGATTTAATATGTGAATATAAAAGGCCTAAAACAATGCTTTCGCAGCTGTACTGAATAAAAAAATATGAGTTTCAATTGTATTCTCTTCTTATTACTAAATTTAAACTACATGACTATCCTCAGTTGCACATAGATGGTATATTTGAAGAGGTAAAATAAAATTCTCTATAACAATTATAATTAACTTATATAAGAATTGAATTGTGAAATAATTATTCAAATATATCAAAATAAATATTTTAAATGTTAAAAAAATAAAAATATTTAATTTCATAAAATGACAAATGGATGTTTTATTGTAGCGTGTGTTTAGCAATCAAATTTAGACATAGAATTGTGTAGTCTTGATAAACAAGAAAAATACTTGTACTCTATTTTGGTTCAATCTTGCACCTATAATTTTAAATTATTTGCTTCAAAATTTTATATTCTCTTTTTCTTCTATGTATTTGAAAATAGTATTGCTTAAAGCAGCTTGGAACTTTGTTATGCTAGGGAAGGGTGATTAACTTCCCACCTCGTGCCTTAGTCAAGCCTCTTAATTGATTCAATGATTTTGACAAGTTGTAAGACATGCCAAGTAAAATTAAAATACAAATGCATAGGTATGTCCTTTTGATTGTAGATGTTGATGCAATGCTCTTTATGTCTAATGATGTATGAGCTTTTAAGTTATTTCATGCTCTAAAATGAACTTGGGCTTTTTCCTTTTATACAACACCTTGGTGTGCAAATTGAGTTGGTAGACAACAATTAGTTAGAGGCAAGTTGATCTAAGTATTACATTTGATTTAGGAAAATAGGGGTCAATTTGAACTAGGTTTAGGGCCACACCACACTCTTGACATAGGATTGAAAATCATAGGATTAAGGTTTGGATTTGGACCATTGGGGAATAAGGACTTAGATTTTAAAATGGTATAGGCTAAATACAAACTCTTACACACAAATATATTATTTGAACACTAGACTATAGCACTAAGGTTGAAAGCAAGTCTAAAATAAATCAAGAAAAGTGTGAATGATACACTTTTCACCTTTGCATGTTTCCACCACTTTGACTTGCATGTGAACTATCATGAATCATGCATGTGAAAGTAATCAAACAAATAATCATATAAGTAATTACAAGCACATGTAAAAAGGACATAGATATGATGATGCCTTGTTTTTGGGCTGCATGTAGTCATGGTTACATCTTTAGACTTGTATACATTTCCATCAACAAAATTTAATATAAAATTAAAAACACATAAAAAAATAACTTAGCATGGGGTGATCCCACAATAGTGGTTTACACTTTTTGGCCTAACTGGACACTGATATTTTTTTTTTTAACACAATCTCCACATTCGAGCACCTATAGCGATTGAACCGTAAGGAATTTGAAGATGATGTAAACTAGAGTCTTGTCATATTTTTTCCAGAGATTCTAAAAATATTTTTTCATTTTTTTGGAATCGATTGCACTTCTTTTTTCCATCTCCCACAAAAATTGGTTTTTCAAAAAATAATATTTTTAAAAAGTGACGCAACGTATAACGATAACTTTTTTCCATGAAGGATAAAAATTCCAATTCTTTCAAATTTAGATTTCTAACTTCGATATCTAGTGCTTCCACTCTGGTTAGATAGTTTTTATTGAATATTTTTCTTTAATCAAGTCTCAAGTCAATCAAATGACAATTCGCATAGCCGACGTGATAACGATAACTTTATCAGATGTATCAATTTTTTTTTTGTTGGATCAAGGACTCCAATATCTAGTGCACTCATATTTTAAATTTTTTTTTTTGATAATCTTCTATTTTTCCACTTATGCATTAGAGAGTTTTATTTTCGAAAAACCTATATTTAATAAAACTTAAAAAACAGATAGATAATATAATCAAAACATACTAAAATTATATTCGTTGGATAGCTCGTTTTGAGGGGAACCCAATACTAGTTGGGTTTTTGAGATCTTCTCCATTTTCATTCTGAAATTGAGCTTCGAAACGCAAAATTTTCAACAATTCTGGTGCCTTAGGAAGCAAGGGTGAAAAAAGAGGGGTTCGACCGAATATGTGTTCGGTCGAACATCTTGGAAAGGTTCGGTCGAACTAGGGTTCGACCGAACCATAGTTCGACCGAACCACCATAACATGCAATTAAAAAAACTTTATTAAATGGGTTTGACCGAACATTCCAAGAATGTTCGGTCGAACACCCTAATTTTAATATTAATATACATATGTTTTTAAATGAGAACTTAAATTTGATGGCCATATGACCGTATTTAAAGATTTTGCTATAAAATACAATCAAAATTTTAAGAAGATTGTAAAAGGAGATATTTTGGATAAACTGTGAAAATTTATATAGAATTATAATTATATATATGTTTGATTTATATATAATTTTACATACACTAAGGTATATCATAATTTTTTAAGGGCACGCTTCAATAGATAACCGTAATTAAAAAATTGTTGACAGGTAAATTCAACCATCAAATTTAATCCTTTAGAAAGAGAGGGGGGTGATTGGGAGAGAGATAAAGGGTAGGGGGTCCTAGGGTTTAAGGGTTAAGGGTAGAGGAGCTTGAGAGGGAGGATG
>VDFB02203996.1:0-10451 GCA_007258455.2 Sequoia sempervirens | reverse complement strand
ATGCTTGTTCTATTTTTCTTTGATTTAATGTTGTAATGTTGCCTAAAAATTCACATTAGGTCTTGAAAATTCAAATTATGGCGTCTTGTGAAGGTGTTGTGAAGTGTTGTAAAACATTTCTACACCTTTCTAGACTCTATTCATTAAAATTCACCTATAAATCACCTTTCATCACTCTTATCGTCCCATTTTGTGAAGTGTTGTAAAAGTCTCTTGTGTAACAAGATTCACACTTCTCTTCTAGCTTTTAACTCTTCACCTTCCATTTTATACCTTTCTCTTTGTATGCTTCTTTGATTTGACTCTTTTATGCCCCTCTTATAAGGCTTAATTCTATGTGCTTCTTTTTTAATGCAAACCTGACAAAACAAACATTAAATGCAAGATAATCCTCATACCCACATCATCTCAGTCCAGGAACTGGCTCCTCCTGGGCACCACATGGGTGACTAAATGAGTCCCTCCCTCGTCTACGTGTAACCAAAATCCCAACTCTCTTTGGTTTCTTTTGTAGGCTTTAAAAAATCACCTTTATGTCGCCTCTCCTCTCCTCGCGGATGAGGTGGTATCTTCGAAGTTACGTACAAGGCACACCGGTGGTATAACAAGTTTTTTCTTTTCCTCACCTTTTTAACTCCCATTCCAATACCTAAGTTCATTAATTTTTATTCACTCATATCCATTCAAGCATTCAAGCACTTTGCATCAAATGGGAATCGCTAAGCATTATCTCAAGCATTTTGAGCAAGCAAACTATTGTTATATATCTTTTAGATTTCTCTTCAAGTAATAAGTGGTTTGGTATGTTGATAAAGTATTTGAATGCTATTTGTTTATCATTCTCTTCCATTTTATTTCTTCATATTAAGGGCTTCTTCTGATTACTACAAAGTGGATTTGACCAAGGCAAATCCTATGTAACTCTAACTTCTTAAATCCATATTTTTCTTCTTCCCCTTCATGTGTGTGTGTGTGCTGCACTGTGTGTGTATGCAGATTTGATGCTACAAGCTATTAGGGGTGTTGAAAAAGTGGACAAGAAGTCAACAAAGTTTCGGGTCAATCTCATAAACCTATTTCCTGCTTGAGAAGGCATTCCTGGGTCTATATTTCTATAGATTTGACTCATTAACCCAAGTAAACAAGTAGAAAAACCCTTCCGCATCCGCGCAAGATTGGTCCTTGATTTCATATAATTTTGGGAGTCGACTGATTCACCACCAATGGTGAATGAGTCCCACCTTAAGGTTGGAAATCCATATTTTGTCAGATTCTGGATCCCAACAATCAAAAACATGTTCTTAGAAGTTTTCATCAGAAGCATGACTAATTCACCATCAGTGGCGAATGAGTCCCACTCATGATTTTTTAGTGATCTCTGACAACATTTAAGACACTCTATATTTTCCATTCTCCTCTTTCTCCTGTGTGTGCAGCACTCTGATTCAACCTTTCTTCTTTTTATTTTGTATTTGTTCTTACTTCTTGTCTATGTTTTCATATCTTCACATTATAAGTGTTTCTCTTCTTAACATTGCACTAATCACCTTTAGGTTTTGCATTCATAATAAGTCAAATAGTTCATTTAATTACACTTAAATCATTCCATTTAGTCTAAATAACACCACACATTTCCTAGTTTGAGTGAACCACCTATACTTTTGAGTGGGGTTTATCTCTCTCCCCTTAGGTGAAACATCCTAAGAGTGCAAGAGTAGCCTATAAATCCTACCCAAAAATCTATGGTTCAATAGCTTTCCCCCCCAAAAAAATTCCCCTTCCCAATAGTCATGGTTTCCTTCTTAGAGGTAGATGAAGGAAGTGACAAGCTTTAGGCCGTTAGAATTCCAAAAGACCCTTCAACTACCCACCCAAATGCATAAAATAATAACTTTGCATTACATTGATTATCTCTTGTTTATCTCTAATTTCACTGACCAAAATATTACACAAATACAATTGATTTAGGAGAATACTTATGAAAACAAAACATCACAATATTGAAGGCCCAAAATCATTGTAACATAGAAATGAAGAACGTCCAAGGTCCACTAACAAACAAGAGATACCTATGATCAATGAATCTAGCAAGGTCCCTTATTCACAAAACTTGATCACTTCACAACACTATGGGACAAGGCCTAATCTTTAGGATGAGCCAAATATTCTTATTCCCATTGAAACGTTGTATAATTATTCAGCTAATTATACTCTTGAATTTGTGGCACATTTACCAGATGATCCTTCCACCTTTTATTAAACAATCCTCTGACTTTTGTGATAAACTTGGAATATCTTGAATCTAATGCAATTATTCCATCTAGAATTAGATTGAAACTATGAGCATTTACTTCCTGGCCCTTTTGCAAATGAGTGATTACATTGGGAACTATTTGATTGAATTCCTTCCTCCAATCATCAAGACCTTTGAGATGAGCATTTTCCCCTAGAATATCTAGTATAAACTGATGCTTGAGTGTATGAAAGGATTCCATTTTTGTTCTTATTTTTTACTCTTCCCAAATATATACTAAAATTCATCAATAACCATATGCTTAGTGAGTTTCAGAGTTGTTGGAGCATCCAGACTTCTCTGTAAAACTTTACTCAATGATACCAAAGTGTGATGAACAGGTTTCCATTTCTTAAATAGGGGATCTAAAATTGGGACATGATCCTTCATCCATTCTAATGCTTGTGATAAAGCAACATAGCACTCATGCACATCTTCTATGTTATCCATAACAAGCTTGGCCTATGCTCTAAATTTTTTTCCAACATACCAAATATTTTACATCTCACCCCCTCTTTAGTGACTTCATTGAATTTTGACAAGTTTTCAATCTCCTTTTCCCAACCCTCCTTTAATGCATTGACTTGATCTACAAAAACTATGTCAACACCAAATTCCTAATATGTGGAAGATTGGTAAATCACAATCTCCTTTGAGAGGAATCAACCCATTTCAATTGTTTCTTTAGTTTTACATTTTCCATAAACAACCTATTTACCTCCTCATTCATATCAATTTGGGCCTTCTCATATTCCACCAACTTGAGCTCCATACTCTTAACAACAACTTGAGTAAACATGGTTGAATGCATTTTCATGGTGGCTACCTCTAGTGTAGAACTGTCCTTGAGTATTTTAACCATAGTGGCTCCCCTCATTTCTTGCACAAAATCCAATAACTTTGGCTTCTTTGTATTCTTTTATTTTTTCCAAAGGGCCAAATTATCAATCTTGGGGTTATACCCAGTGCCACTCATTCCTTCTTTTGAATCAAATTCTGCAATTAACATAGAATCTTCCTAATTTCTTAATTGGTCAAGTAAAAACATTTTCTTCAATTCCATCCCTAGGATGATTAACATATTTCTCTTCAACACCATTTCTCTAGCTTCTTGTGGACTAACATTCACTTCATTTATCTTGAGCTCCTTGAAGATTCGAGCCATAATTTTGTCATGTTGAGACTCATCAATTCCCATTTTATTTATTTGAATTCATTTTTCAAACTCCTTCAATTTCATTTTAACCCAAAAATCTTTGAACTCAAGAGTCTTCACAAACTCATCATCCTCCATAAGTCTAAAAGAGTCTATTACTCTTTCATCTTCATGCAACTCATGTTCACTGTGTACCTACATTCCCACCCTTTCATCAAGCTTATGAGCCTCAGTATCATCCTTCATATTCCCTAGTACACTAGCAACCTCCTTTGTATCCCCCATTTCTTCTATCATTTCATATGATATTATGGGAGTTAAATAATCCATATTTTTTCTTTTATACTTTGGTTTCTCTGGAGGTGAAATTGGTGAAGGATGTTGCATCGAAACTACATCAGAAGGGGGCTTAGAGATCACAAATTCCCCTGGATTCTTAATAGGAAGCTTGGTAGGTTTTTTGGGTTGGCTCTTAGGTCCCCTTACTAACTTATCATATAACTTTTCAAAGTTATCAATCATCAAATCAATTCACTTAAAAAAAATTCCCTCTTCCATAAAGAATCCCAAGAAATCAGGGTCCTCTTTCTTACTTTCTTTTTCTAATTTCACCAAAATGTCCCATTTCCTCTTTCTTTGAAATACCTTTTGAGGAGTGACATAATTCCTTATCACATCTTCATCGTAATCAACCTCATGGGTGATCCCTATCTTGGTGAGAATAAATTTCCTTATAAAATCCATATATCCCTCAGGGTCAAAGACCCTTTCCACTTTGGATCTCAAAGAATACATTCCCTTCAAATAGTCCTGCAACTCTTCAAGGGTATTTGAACCAATGGAGAGCCCTCCATACACAGTCAAGTCAAGTAAGAATGAACCCTTCTTCTTTTTTCTCATAACATCCCTTTCCATCCACAACATCTGCCACATGAATTCTAAGAATACCAAATGCGGAGGAACAAATTTGGGAAAAATGAGGGGAGGCTAAGGGCATCCATAAATTCTCATTACTATATGATTAGGCAAGAAAAACCAGTCACCAAATTTATGTGTGGGTCCCTTTTTTGGTTTTTAATGAAAAAGGTCTTAACAACTCCCTTATTTCAGAAGGTAGCCTTGGTGAAATATTACCAAGAGTGGCCATAATTTTGATTACAAAATCATCATGAAAAATTATGTAGTCATTGTTCTTGCACCTACTATCCCAAATATAACACCAACATTGTACTAGGATTCTTTTTCCCTATTGATCAAGCATTCTTACATTCATTCTTTGGGTCCACCAATCTTTGTTTTGATACAATATTAGATGGCACAATAAGGAGTAATTCTAGAAGGTAATGGGAGATTTTTTTTCTCTTACTTCAAGAAATACCTCATGTAAAACTCTTTCAATTACTAAATAAAAATCAAACTCAATATTCACCTCCAAATTTTGAATCCTCGTGACCATCATAATAATACTAACTAGCATCCTATCATGTGCATATATTCCCAACACCTGACACAAGGCAAAGTATGTCCTCTTGAAGTATACTTCAAAATCATCCACTGAAAATGGTTCACCACAAGATGGGGAAACATGTATCCTTTTTTTATTGGCACCCTTCCTCATATACATTGGAAGCTCATCACTTTGATAAGTATTCCTCAATCTATTATAGTACTCCTCACTCTTTTGAAGATCAATTTTGATGAGAGATTGGTTTTTTAGCATGAAATACTCTATGATGGTAGATTTGGTTAATACTACCAGTGGTGACCCATCAAGCATCCTTACAATCCTTGTTACTCAATGATAATATTGTGTTGATAGTTTGATGAACTCAACATCCACAAAAACATTAGGGACAACTAGCTTTTCCAAGTCAAGAGTCCAAGGGTTTGAAACTGGGACCTTACAATTTCTCTTGTCATAAAAGTACCAAAACAAGTCCCACCCTAAAATGGGAATAACAAGATCCCTACGTCCATGTGCGTCATCCCTGAACACCTTCTTATAACCCTTATCAACTGATTTCAGAAACACATCCAAGATTGATTGTTGAAGTGGTCTCTTCTTTTCTTTAGGAGTTGACTCTCCCTTTTTACTCGGATACTTTCTTTTCATAGGAGGCATTATGTAAATTACACTTAACTAGGGTCTGAAACCTTTTATTCATAGAGTTATTTGAAACCAGTAACTGAAAAAACCTATGGACCTAACAGAAGAGAGGCACAAATGCACTTACTCATTCATACAATAGTTGCAAAGCTCACACAAGCCTTAAATCCCTTCATCTCCAAACACACTGAGCTATTGTGAATGATCAAAATGACACCAAATTCAAAATATATCATCTTTTGAACTTAGTCACTTCACCATTAATACCAACTCATGTTGAAAAATGCAATGGTTGATCATCGTGTGTGAGTTTGAATATGCATCCTTGATCTAAGAAGATCGAATGGTCTAAAGTCCTTCATTTAATTAATTATATATTTGTAGTAAATGCAATGCCAACTTGTATTGCAATCCTGCCACAATATATCAAGACTCCCATAGGTCAACGAGACTATATACCTTTCACATTTTACTCCATCCTACTACACCGCACATCACCTTTCATGTCATGGTACACTTATTGCGAGGTTGTGGGTTACCTTATGGTTATTTTATTTCTTGTCGCCATCTTGCGCATACCCTCACTAATTGATGCAGTATTATGGTGAACATTTACAATACACCTCACGCTCCCAAAAATTGTTAAGGACTATTAGGGGTGACTACAATCCTCTATGGGGATGCGGTATTTGATCAATATGCATATCAAGATGGAAACACAAGGATGAAACATAGATGTGATGAAAAATGACCCAATGAGGAGATTAACAAGAAATTTTTAATTTTGGGATATGAATGATAGAAGGATTTAGACACTTTATAATGGATTTTTGGGTTTAAAGTTTATCAAACTAGAAAAATCAGGTAAATTTTACAAGTCCCAACAAACCCTCAACCCTTAAACCCATAATCCCTCAATCCTTGAGCCTTAAACCCTCTACCCTATACATTATACCCTCAACCTAAACCCTCAAGCCTATACCCTTTTAAAGCCTAATCCCTCAATCATTAAACCCTCAACCTTTAATCCCTAATCTCTTAAACTCTCAATCAAATGAAGCCTAAGTCCATGGAAACGTAGATCATCATTGCCTCGGCTGCTAGGCCCTAGTCCTGTCTCAGTATCATCCCATCGGTCCTCGGGCCTCGGCCCTCGGCCCATGGGCCAGCTAGGCCCTCGGCCTCAACGACCCTCTGCCTCCGCACCTCATGCCTCCTCATATAAGTTAAATTGGAATACTATGTTGTAAGGCCTAGTCACCAGCCTCGGCCCATGGAATCCTGGCCCTTAGGCCCATCAGCCTTAAGACCCTAGATCAGCCAGCCCTAGGCTCTAAACATGGGCCTCGGCCAGCAAGGCTGATATTGGCCTCGGCCTAAAACCTATCCTTTGGCCATCCCTAGGCGTATCCTCAGGCCTGCAGTGTCGGTATCAACAATATATTGCCTCGATGTGTGTGTCCTGGGCCTTCAAGGGCCATGCGTACGCTAATACGTGCGTAGTATGCGTACGTACAGGCGTACTGTACGTACATGCGTACAGGCATGCGCATGCAGGCGTATGTTCATTGTACATGGTGCATTGCGTCGGGCATACGTACGTACGTGCATGCGCCGTGCATTGTACATGCATACATAAAAATATATATAAACATACATACATCAATCATAAATTTAACAAACTTGCACAAAAATAATTTCAAGTGAGACATAATGCAAGAGCATTATACGAGCATTATGAGACATAATGCGAGCATGTTAAAATGCTCACATTATGTCTCGCTTTGGGAAAGATAAAGCAAAAATAAGCAAACATAAAGAAAGACATAAGGTTACATGTTATAACGATGTAATCTTTTTCACATTTTGACTATGTTAAGGCTTTCATCTTTAATTTTTTTCTTCTTTTTATTTGCTTTTATCAAAATAATCCAGTATTTTAACTGTTACCAACCATTCATTAGAATTTCGATAAATTACATTTTATAGAGCTAGACTCCATTCCTCACATATTAAAAAATGATTTTGATTAATTTTCAAAAGGGATTAAGCAAGTCTGCCAGCCATTCTATTTTTTTTAGAACTGTCACATGCAGAGAATTAGTAAAAAAAAATCGCTATATTCATTTGAAAGGCTTCGGAAAATCGGGGCATAAACTACATTATGTTAAACAATTTCTCACCAAAGCAATTTTAAAAATACCAAAAAAGTTAACCTTTTGAGGGAGCCATAACAAACGCTATGTTATTTTTTTTGAGAAAACAACACCAATTTCTATGGCTCCTCTTTTGAACCCCTTAATCTCTACCATTTTAAAAAAAAATAGTAACTTAAATTAAAAGTAGACTCAGAGCACTAAGATCCCTGTTTTTGTTGCATCTAAATTTTTTTAGTGTAACTATCCTCAATTTCTCATCCAAGGTCATTATTTTTTGATTTCAGAAGAAAAAAAGTGGTTGCTTAAGACCCCTTTTTGGTCCCCCATCTTCCTGCACTTACCCGCTATTCATATGCCATTAAGATTTCATGGTTCAAAGCTTATTTGGATTCCCAATAGTGCAAAAAGAATCAACCTTGATCTAAGAAACTTATATATTCTTCTCAAGTGTGAACATAAACCATTTTTTGTTTAAACTTTTAAAGATTTGATAAACTATTGTGAAGTAATATTTAAAAGATTTGGTGAATTCTTAGTGAAGATGCATGGAATAGGAACAAGAAATGATTGTTTCCCCAACTATTGAAAACTTGTAAACAAACAAGGGAAGGGCACAATCATGAGGTGGACAAGAGGATCTTACAAATGGAAATAAAGGACAAGAATCAAGGATACGTGGTATTTTACTCCTTTTAGAAACGTAGAGTGAATTATGTGATTTTATTTTGATAGTTGAGTTAGGTTTTTGAAATGAATAGGGTTTAAGTAGACAATGAAATGGTGCATTAGGGCATATTGGGAATGTGGAGTATAAAGCACTTTTGCAAGTGCTAAATGGGAAAAGGTGTAAATTATTGGAAAATTTTCAATCACTAAAGTCATGATGGTTTTTTAGATTTTTGTATACTTTTGCACCAATTTACAAAAAGGGTTTGCAGGTCTAATAGCTTAGGCCAAGTTAGGGTTTGGGAAGAACATGCACCAAAAGAAAAAGTTTGAATGGTTTAATAAAGCCTGTTACTAAAGTTATGGTGGGGTTTCAAGATTTGTTTTTAATTTTGCACAAAATGCAAATGTGCAAGAAAATACCAATTATCAAATATGTTGGTCACTTTTCCTTATTATTGGGCTTTCACAATCCCCTTACGTCTTTGCACACAAAGTGTAAATGTGCATGAGAACCCCCATTTCCTAACAAGTAACTTTTATGACTTTCAAACATTTTTTTTTGACAATTTAAAACAATTGACTTCACACCTAAATCACTTATGTCTAGAACCATTTGACATTTAAATTTTTATTTCAAAATGTTCAAATGTTTGAGTCAATCAAATTTACGTAAAAAGGCCTATAATATAATAGCAAACAAAAATATATTTAAAAATAATTACAAAACAAAGTCTAGTGTCATGATTTTTCATTACCATTTTACAAGAACTTATTATATAAAAAAATAAAAAGAACAAAAATAATAATCTATTTTTTTGCTTCAATATAAAAATTGAATGTTATGATTTACAAATATAGAACTCAAGATAATTGCTAAAAAGAAACGTGTCATCCTTTAATGCTCATTATAACGATATATGGCAAGTAAACTATACTATAACCATAGTTCCCAATATCAATTAATATACATGAGTAAAACCATCATTTAATGCTCATTGTAATGGTATATGGTGAGTAAACTATACTATAGCCATAACTGCCAATATCAATTAATAACATGAGTAAATATAATTCATATGTTTATATGAGTAATTTATTCACATTTATTTTTTTCAATATTACTTGAACTCTCCATAATAAATTAAATAAATTATTTTGAATTTCATTATCCTCATAAAAAAATATGTGAATGAAAATATTTAAAAGTAATAATGTGGAGGAAGAAAACAAGTAGAAAACAACATTATGTTATAGGCTTCAATTCAGCTTACAAGCATTGTAAAAAAGTGTATATAAGAATTCATTGATCAATTAAGAACTAGTTCTTTTAGACTTACATGTGGGACAAAATGATAGACTATTCCCAAAGAAGAATGGGGAGAAAGAGTTTGTATTTTTTACACCATGACAATAATAGAAAACAAAAATGGTTCATCTTAATGTTTGAAGTACAAGAACATCCAAACTATTAAGAATTATTCGAAAAATAAATAATTTTTTTTTAATAACGACTAACCCATATCATCAATAAATAAATAACTCTCACCACTTTCCCAAAAAAAAAACTTTAAATTATTATACCTAAGGGAGAGGACCCTATCGTGGGACAGGGTCCAATAGCTGGTATAGCTATGGACAGCCTGGGGGCCAGCTTTGGACAGTATGGGGATCACTGTTGGGCAATAAAAGTGTCAATAAATTTACACTTGGTATCCAACTACCAATCCCTTCAATTCAAAAAATACACATATTGACCAATCATGTAACGCCACATCAGCATACCAATATTACATGACTTAGTTACCCGCTATCGGTGCATCACTTTTTTTGGCTCTTTTTTTGTGGTTTTTGAAAAACACCCCCAAAACCTTGGTAAATGTGCTTGAATTTTCTCCAAAAGTTTTTTTTATACTGCCAACTCGACGGTCAAGGGACGTGGCAAAAAAAAAAAACTGACTCGAACGCTGATGACGTGGAGCAGGGGGTCAAAGTTACCCTACCCATGATAGGGCCCTCTCCCTTAATTGATCATTCCATAAACCATTAAGCTCATAGTCCTAATAAAAA
>VDFB02203995.1:0-10401 GCA_007258455.2 Sequoia sempervirens | reverse complement strand
CTTGTAACATTTCTACATTTTCTAATGTCAGCTTTTGTAAATTTGTAAATTACCCAAGTCCAAAGATGTAATATTTTCAAACAAATTGTCTCTTTGACTTTGGTCGGTGCTAGGTGAGATTTCCTAAAATCGCTCACCTAACTCTCCCTGATTTTCTCAATCTCTTTCCTTCTTTTGCTCATCCCTCTTTCTATATAATGTGAGGGATTTTCATTGTAATATTATCTTTTAGTCTATTGCAACGAAGTGCTGCCCTTTTGTAAGCAAACTTGTGAACTTTGCGTTCATATTTTGTGAATGAGATTCAATCAATAAAGAAAAGGATTGCAAGCCAGACTTTGCGTTGGATTCAATACTTTTGTAAGTTGATTTGATTTGGTAGTGATTAGTTCGAGGAATCTGAAAGACTCTAAGTGGTTGATGTAAACTTTGTTTTACATCTATTATTTAGATTGCATTGTTATTTTGTTTATCATTGGTTGAGTGATCTATAAGACTTTGCGCTTATAATCATTTATACTTTTGCATGTTCTTGTTGGATAATCTATAAGACTTTGCGCTTATAATTATTCATTCTCTTGGATACTTTGTCGAAGGATCTACAAGACTTTGTGCTTGTAATCGTTCGTGCCATTAATACTTTTTTTGGATGATCTACAAGACTTTGTGCTTGTAATCGTTCATGCTGTTTGAAGAATTGTTGTGTCTAAGAAGACTTTGTGCTTCTAAGCGTAGCAAACGGTCGTTTACAGATCCAACATTGATAAAGCTACGGAACGACTTTGTGCCTTCGTGAGCTTTCCCTTTTTAATTTATTTGTTTGTTGTTAATTACTTCTGGTATCTCTACGCTTCGCTTTGACGAGATAGAGATATTGGCATTACTGCTGGTTGCTAGTTTTAAGTTATCAAGAATTCGAACTTCCAACACGTGAAACATTGTAAACATCTTCTCTGAAAAAAGAGAGAAGGATGAATGTAACACACCCCCCCCACTCCGTGAATTTCGTGTACATTGTGTAATTACTTTTGTGATTTACTATTGTTTCTCTTAGCAGTAAGAAGGGCGCCTCCCCTTTCCGAGAGGAGAGATTCATATCTCACATAGCTGTGGCTGAAGTCCAAGTTGTGTAATCTGTCGAGAGTTGATTACATAATTTTCACCCAACAGGTAATCTATGCCTCTTGATTGATGAAGTCTTCATCTTGATAGGGAGGTTCCAAAAGTTTGTCTTTTTAGCATTTAAGCTCATCTCTAGAACTTTCTGTTCTTATCAAGTCAACATCAACAAGCTTCTTTGTAACCTCCTTTTTTGCCTTAGACTCTTCCCTTTCTTTCGCATTGATTTCTTGAAAATTTCCTCTCTTCCTTGACCTTCTTATGTACTTAGTCAAACCTTTTTTGCTAGGGTCACTCCATACTATGAAGTCCAAGAAAACTTGAAAGGAAACATTTTCTTTAATCTCATCAGGAATGTTTTGGTATTCATCATTAATTTTGGGAGCTTCACTTTCACGCCAATTCATGCTTTCACTTCACAAGCCAAAGAACCAAGGAAAATAACTGAGTTGCTTCTCCGAAAGGTGAAAATACCAACACACATGCAAGTGCTGATCACTATCAAGCAACTGAAAATCTGGTAAGGTTTAGCTTCCCAACAGGCTGGCAGGAAAACTAAGCTTTGATACCACTGTAATGTATGCCTCTGATTTTTTTTTTTCTGAGTTTGCTATCATTGATATGCTGATTGTTTTCACTGTTAAGCTGAATGCGTTCGTTTGAATATTTCAAAAGCCATTCATTGGTTTGCCATACATGGTATGTTCATGACATAAGTACATAAAAATAACATGAAAGGACAAGCCGAATAATGATAACTTTCAGATTTTAATGCTCTGAACATATAACAGAAAATTTCAGTCCTTTTCATACATTTTTCAGATTTAGAAAACTACAATCAGACCTAGCATAAGTAGTACCAAACAGCAAGATAAAGGTCTTCAATCAACAATGTCCACCTCCAAAGAAAAGGCCTCTCAAATACTTTGCAAACTAGGCGCAAATCAACACTAAAACAGTCCAAACATTGGCAGCAACCAAACCCCACTTGACTGATTTGAAATCTGAAAATTACCCTTCAAACTGGGCCTCTTGCTGATTTGGATGATTTGATCAAAGAATTCTTTTCTTGCTTGATAAATTCATATGAGTACTCTATCTCGGGCACCTTGTCAAGAGGAATCCAAGTAGTCAATACCCACATTGAGGAATCCAACTGAAAATAAGATATGAATCAAAACCAGGTTCAGTCCCTGTGGAAAAGTGCCCAGAAATATCTGATAATCACCACCAAACCCACTCCAAACCACACCCAAATGAAGCAATGCTTCCATAAGCCAAAATACCACAGACCCACATCAAAATTACTGAAAAATCTTCATTCTGAATGCCTGAAAATGCAACAGTGAAGCTCAAATTGTGATCCTTGGATGGAACCATGCCACCACCGGCTAGGGCAAGTCTTGCACTATCAAAACCAACTCTTAATGACAAAGGTTTTCGTCCTCAACACTTTTTCTCAGACCTCTGAAAGAAATCCAACATCTCCTTATGCAACTCAAGTCAACATGACCAAATGAGAGCCAAAACTCATATTTATAAGGTGAGGGAAGCATTAGGGCAACTTGCATTTTAGTTTGAATATATTTCCCTCTCATTTCACTTTATGAAATGACATGAAATTATTCCAAGAGGGGCGTCCAATTTTTTGCCTCCAAAATTCCATTTTTGATTTTTAATTTAAAATTGACATCAAGCCCAAACTAAGCGTCCCACCTTATGAGGCATAACATTAACTTTAAAAAATGATAAATAAACCTCTTTTCTAGGCATCCACTTGAAATACATAGCCCCTTTTTTGAAACAACGTTGTGCAACTAGGCCAAGAGGTCTGCTCATAAGGAAACTATTTTGCCGTATTCAACATCCTAAAACAATGTTAAGTTATCTCATTCGGCACAAAGGTACTATTTTATGACCCCTTTGACCCTCAATATGAAGTTATAAAACAACTTTATTAAAACCATTTTGGAGGGAGGAAATACGTATATTAAAAATAATCTGACCTTAGCAAACCCAAAGCCAACTGAAATGACACTGCTGAGAGTGGCCTAACCTGGACCAACTTTCCACAAATAGACTTACTATTTTTAGTAAGCACTAAAAATAGGAAATACTCTGAAAACTCAAACTGGTCAAGAAATTGATAAGCAACCTGACGTACTGAAAACAGTGAGTGCTGGAGTTGGGCCTTGGTAAAAATAGTAAGCCACGTCTGAAACACCAAAAAACCCCACAGAAAGGATTGGCACAAGGCATTATACCTCATTGGACAACTTCCACACATTCCCTAAACAAGAAACCCTACACTGCTCTACCTGCAGGACCAGTTACTAAATATAACACTTACTAAAAATAGTGTGTCAAAACCAGGCTAATCTAAAAGAGGACATTGAAAATGGGGACATTACATACATTTTGTTAAATAGCTTGAAAGCAATCTGCAGAAAATGTAAATTTGAGGCAATCAGTTTTAAAAAAATTGAGCAATCATAATCCATTTGTTGTAGCTGAAATAAGTGATACAAATCTCTAAATATAATAACAAAAATCTTCTTCGAAATATCTGATGCAGAGAATATGAACTCCTAGAAGTATGAATAGCAACAGTATTAATATGCACTGCAAGTTGGAGATTAGTATATCAGATGTCAATTTTTCGTAAATGAAATGCTGTAGACTGCTTATCCAATTTCCATTAGCAAGAGAAAGCTGCAATCCCTTTTTTAAATAAAACCAAGCATCAACAATAAAATTTTAATATTTTATTTTCCTTAAAAGAATCACACCTTTTTCCATGGAGCAATAAACCTTGAACTTCAATGGGATGCATCCAAGGAAGAGAGGTTACGACTTCTAAAAAAATTAATCACAAAGGCTGCAATTAAGTATCAAGGATGATACAACAATCTTGATTATGGATGCAACAATATAATATATCTTGTGGCTGGGTTTTGAGATGGTACGACCTGGTATTAAAACAAACTTCCAATATTTTTTTATATAAAATATACAAGTAATATAAATCACACTTAGTTGTACTGTGAAAATAATTTTGAATTTGAATAGCACAATAAACTTTGAATCTGCAAGCAAATAGTAATGGATATCTTTCTCAAACTAGAACCTCAAACAGAAATTGAAAACAACACATAGAAATGGAAACACAACAAAATATTCTTTTTGTATTTTTTGAATATTGACAACACAAAATCAACTGGAAATTTGAAAATCTTCACAATCTATAAATACCTCAAAACCACAACCAAAATCTGGAACCCAAAAAACAAAAACCAAACCCATAGAAACTAGATGCATGCAACACTATGGTAATCTCCAGATGAAATCACTTAAATGGCTAGTAAGGTTTCATCGTTGAAACCATCATGTTGAAGGGCTTTTGTCATTGCTCCATTGGGGCGCCATCATCCCCTTCCCCCCTCTTGACCTTGCAAATCCCTATGAAGGTTTGTGTGGTTTTGAAGATGACATTCACTATGAAGGTTTGTGTGGTTTTGAAGGCATTAATTTGTACTTGGTGGTGGGGCTTTGCTCCTCAACCTTGATGGGGGCTCTACCCCTAGACCCTTGTGAGGGTCATTACCCCTCAACCCCACTAGGGGCTCAACCCCCAAGTCTCCACCCACCTTTGTTAATGTTAAATGCAATCATTTCAATGTTTTCACTATTTAGTAATTTACTTAGTATATGGAAGTTTCATTTGTAATTCTTGTACTTATTCCTTATATATCTTTCTATAACTAATTTTTGAAGTACTATATGTATTTGTGTTGCTCGTCCACCACCTTGCCGCCCCTCAACATTGTCCACTTGCCATCCCTTTATTGTCGTCCTCCTACCATCCCTTAACTTAGGCCCTTGGTCCTCTCATCCCCAAAATCCATCTCCTCATCAAGAAACTCCATGGAACATAGGTTTTTGTCCTCAGGCAATAGAAGAAAAATCCACATTCATTCTTTGGAGAAGAAATTCATAAAATGAGCAAGATGACCTTTCTTGAGACAAAATATCCTCTTATAACTTTTTGAGGGAATGTATTATAATTTTATTCTTTTATTTTATTTTTCCCTCAAAGTTATAAATATTGAAGTGTCTTTTAAATAATCACTTTTTAATCACACTTAACTTTTGTAAATAATTAAATATAAGTTGTTTTTTGAACTAAATCATAAAGTTAATTTTTGACAATTTGAATTCAATTATTTAATTATTTCCCTTTTTACCACCCCATTAGCCTATGGGAAAAATTAAGGAAAAGGCCGATGGTTTTCATTAATCTTATGCTTGAGAATGGGACATGATAGTCCTACCTCCCCGAAATTGCTTGTCCTCAAGAAATGTAGACTCAACCCATCTGATTAATCTTGGATGAAAATTATTGTGATTTCAAGATCCCAAATAAACCTTACAGGTTTGTGTGTCCATCTCCTCGATGTACTAAGTTGAAAGACACCTTCAAATATAACCTCCTCAAATTTGCTTCCTTCAACAATCTTCTGCAAGGCTTTTGCAAACTCCTAAAAAATTTGCTTTGCTCTATTTTGTTTCTGCTATGCCACTCTGAGATGAATTGAAAAATCTGTGTAAGGGGTCTCTATTTTCTTTTCCTGAATCTTGGATGGTGGCAATACTAATGCAGAGGTCTTCAACATTAAAGTGTCTTTTAAAAATACAATAAGAATATTTTGGTGTGCTTCTAGTATCGTGTGTTTTTTTTAGTTTGTGTGTGTGAGTTTTAATATACAGAAGGTGATGGTGATTTTTGTGTCAGATGAGAAATGGAAGGTGAAACAGTTATCTCATCTTAGCCATTTCCAAAAAATAGGAAAAGTGTTGGACCTAAAACATATAGTAAGATTTTGTTAATTTGATAAGAAAGAGAATCAGTGAAATGAGATATGAGTTTCTTGCAGCAATCTAAAGATGTTAATGTCGTATTTTTTCCAATTTAATCTTATGTGTCTTTATCCTTACCTCTGTTTTTTTTTGTTTGTAAATTCATTATTTCTGTTTGTGTGGGAGATTACCCAAACAGAATACAGTTAAGTTCTAAACTTCAAAATACGAGAACATTCGTTTTTGTGATGATTGCAATTTATTTAAATTGAAGATTTAATTATTAGAGGCTAGAAAAAGTAAATACATGTCTTACAAAGCTAAAAGCCTATGAGGTAAAGGTAGTGTTTAGGTCACTGTCAAGTGAGAGACTAATTGTTGTATGGCCCTTCCTATGCAAGCATTCCACAAGGGGATTGTTTTTCTATTTACCTAGTATTATTATGAGGTTCACAACCCTATCCCCCTCTCAGATTTCAATATCTGAGCTCCATTATGGAGTACACATGCCTTCACCATCAGGCCCACTTTGGATTATATATGTTTGCTCAGACACATCACTTGATTTGAAGCAGTAATGCATAAATAAAATTTGCTTATTTTTCCAATCATGTATACTAGTTTGCATTGACCATAGACGCCTTTCTGTATTGAAGGATATTAGTTGATGAAATTTTCTTGGAAAAACAATAATTTCATGTTAGAGACAAAGTAGGGTTGAATTTGGACCAGTAGATCTGTAGTTGTCAGATATGGTCTGATACGTACTTGAAGGGTGTTTAGTCTAATATTGTTTTCTATTTTACTGGTAGTGACTTATCCTGGTTGCATAAATGTATTTAAAATTTTAATGTGAACAATGTCAAAATACACGAGCAGGTTGCAATATAAAGAGGAAACATTCATCATGCATGCAGTTACTATTCCCCATTTTCAGCATCAACACCTTGAAGGAAGTCATTTACGCACCAGGACCTGCATCACCAGGTAGATGTAGACTTCTATGTTTAGTTGGACTAGAAAAATGTAGATTAAAGATGCCTCTTTAGATGAAAATGTTACCTTTTCAAATTAGGTGTACTGCTCAATCTACATTCTTGTCATAATTCCCAAACCTATGACATAGTTGTCGACAGTATTCTTATTATTAGGAGGATATGGTGGGCTGTTCATGTATTTTATTTATGTTTGTATTTTATTGTGTTCATCATATGTTGTGTGTTTGTATTTTACCGTGTTCATCATATTTTGTTTGTATGTGTATTTTATGCCCATGTTATAGATAGTCAATATGTGCTCAATATTTTATGCACATGCTATAGATAATCAATATATGCTCAAATTGTTTTGTACATCTTATGGATAGTCAATATATAATTACCATGCATAGGCGCGTCTTGTGAGGTTTATAGCTTCTATATGGAGGGTGGCAAGGAAGAAGAGGGTAGACCTCTATAAAGAGTCCAGCTAATTTCTTCTCAAAAATGATTAATCATTTGCTAGTGATTATTTAGGTCTATTACTTTTAAAATGTCTTATGCCTTTGCTACGTGATCGACATCAATTTAGAATCCAGCTTCTTCCAAACATCAAAATTAGTTTGTGTCTATCTGTACCTGGAACAGTTCTGTGGCCCCATGTCTATAGCATACGGTTTATGGTGGTGGTTTCTTTCTTTAGTTTTCGCAGCGAATAAATGCCACAACAAAAGAATACCAGTTTGCATGCCATTGCAGCATGTGGATGCTCTGTAATTCCTTACTGTAAAAGCGTTTAAATGCCAGTGGAAGTTAGAGGGTAACGAGTTTGAATGTGAAATGATTGGGTAAAGATAAAGGAGTTTCATTCTCTGCCCTATTTATCCACTCCAAAGTTTCCCTCTTTTATTCTTAAACAAAACGCTAAAAAGTTCACAATATTCAAATCAGAAAACCTTTTGAGCCGAGCCTTTCTCCAAGCTCAATTCATTCATTCATTTTCTTTAGAGTTGAATATATTTATTTTCCTCAACTCATAGGTAGGTTAGCTCAAATGTAGATAGTTGCTTTAAAACCTCATTAGTCCGCTTTCTCACTTCATTTATCTTGAAGAATTCAAACGGTATTGGTGTTACAGCATACCTATACGCCCAAACACCTTTCTTCACGTCCTATAAGATTTTTAATAATGCCACACATTCTATCTATTGCAAGATATAATATCTCTAAAGGAAAACTTATTCAAGTTAGTATTAGATAAAAGAGCAAGTTAATATTAAAAAAAAAATGTTGAGAATGTGACAATTCTAGACGATCTTGTTCCAAGGTGGTGTGGGGAACAACGCTCTAGTTGAGGATCTTAATGTCTTGTATGCCTATGGAAGCAAATGGACGCAAAATTCTAGGCAGAGAAGAATATGAGAACCAAAACAATTTATGTTTTATGTACATGGCATCCTCTAGAAGGAGATGTATGGTTGTGTATTTTTTCCTATCTATCTTATTCTACGCATGTCTCTATAAGATATACATTTATAGATTGCACGTTTGTGAAGACAAATAGGTCATTATCAAAGCTCAAATGGTTGGGGTTCCATCTGTGCCACTTCATCTTGTGATAGTTAGATATCTGTTCATGTGTTGTGCTGACAGGCGACGTATCATGAAATGGCTGTAGCTGGTGCACAAGGTTGTTTTGTAAAGCTCTAAGATATTGCATGATGCTCTATGTTGAGGTTTGGATTGTGTTGAATGTATGCTAATGTTTCTGGGTGTAGATGTGGCACATAACATGGACAAAGTTAATTATGAAGTACTGTGGCTTGATCCTTCACATTATGTGAGCAACACATGATGTGAAGGGCTGCACACAAGCTAGGAAGTGTCTTTTGAGTTGTGCACTATGGTTCCAAATGCTGCATGAAGCAAAAAGTTGCGATTCTGGGCATTGCACGAGTGGCATATGAAGTGAAGAGCTGTGCGTGAGGTTGTGCACTACTATGTAGTGACCAAGGTTGGTGTGTAGGCTTGCATCGTAGCATGTGGATCATTCGTACCTTCTTGAGACAATCATTCCCATTGTGTTGTAGAATACTTGTGCAATTTAGTGTGAAGGTTGTGCAACATGTTTTAATCATGGAATTTGATATCTCTTATTGCTCTATGATATTTTGATGCTTCACAGATTGACTATGTAAACACCTTGGCAACAATGCAAGTAGGGATTCCCAAGGATTATATCCCTAGAATCTATTTGTGTGACGTAATAGACTAATTCCTTGCGAAAATAATGAATAACATATGAGAAGTGGCATTGATGCATGTGTATATACCTCCAATGTTGCAGGAACTAATCAATTCCAAATTGGAAGGTGTAGATGAGTGATGGTCGATAAATTTTGGCACATGGCGATGGCTTTAGAGATGAGGTTCTTCATGCTATTACTAGCAACCAAAATTCTATTGGTTGACCTTGCACCCACATATACAAATAGAATAGGTGCTTTGTTATGACATTTAGTTCAAATTTTGTGTTTATGTTGAGATATGAAGCTTTGGGGTATGTGCTCTCCACTTTTGTGTCGTGGGAACCCTTTACTCATGCACATGCAAATAGGTTCTTCTACATTGGAGTGATTGTTGGATTTGTTTGTTGCACTATTCACCTACCTTGATAGTTTTCTCTTGTTCCAAGAAAACCGTTTCTTTGATGTGGGTGATTTATCCCATTTGTTCTTTAGTTTGACCCCTTAATGTTAGTGACACAACAATAGGCATTTCCCATCATCTTAACCTTTACCAACTTTAGTTTGGATTGAATGAAATTATGAATGGTCGTTGGCTATTGCTGTACTTGAAGACTCTCTGTTGCTTTGACTTGGAACTTCAAATAGAGCTCAATGGAAGGCATCATTGTTGGCACGGATTGGCAAGTCATGTCCTTGTCGTAGTTGTTTCCATTGAATATAGTGATCATTATAGACACCTTCAAAATAGTATTCATCCTTGAAAGCATCTAGGAAGTTTTCCTAGGTTGACTCAAATTTTCATTTTGGTTGGTCCTCCCACATAGCATGGGCTTCTTGTCATTTCTTGACAGGTGAAGAGACATTTAGAGACGCAATCTTGATCTTTTCCTCATTAGAAAAGACATTCATAGAGAAGTATGACTAATTGATCTAACTAATTATCTATTTTATCTACATCTTTTTTATCCTCAAACACATAAACATCTAAATTCATTTGGAATCTAGGGGGATTTGACCACTAAAAGCTTTATTTGACATTTGGGTTGATGGAACTACATGTTCAAGGAATTTTGCAAAAGGGCTGGACAAATATGTTTGTTGTTCTATAAGAGCCTTTCCTCTTTGATCATCGTGTGGATTGGATATGTGCTTCTTCTATCTAAATGTGTATGAAACAGTTTGGGAGGTAATTTGATGGA
>VDFB02203992.1:0-17706 GCA_007258455.2 Sequoia sempervirens | reverse complement strand
CACAACACCTATAAATGGGGAGAGACTGCACCACAGTCTTTAGAAGAACCACTCTCCCAACAGAAGATAACCATCTATAAGTCCAATGACTAACCTTACTCCAAAATTTATCCAAAATCCCTTGCTAGTAGTCCCTACGTTGAGATCCCAAAGCCAAAGGGATCCCAAGGTACATCAAGGGAAGAGAACCGATCTGAAATCTAAGGATCCTAGCAATCTTGCTTTGAATAAGCCGAGGGGTATTAAAGAAATAAATGGAGGATTTGTTATCATTAATACACTGACCTGAAGCTTTCAAATAGATGTCTAAGGCTCTCCTGAAGTTCACAGCCTCACTAATCCTAGCCATGCCCATCAACCCAGTATCATCCACAAACTGAAGATGAGAGTAGGAAGGAAGAGAATTGTTCCAGCTCCATCCTTGGATAAGAGCCAGCCTCACTTGAGATTTAATAAATCTTCCAAGACCCTCCGCCATGATAATGAATAAATAGGGAGATAAAGGGTCCCCTTGTCGGAGTCCTCGATAAGCACTAAACAAATCCAAAGGTTCCCCATTAATAAGAACTAAGAAGGAGGACGAGGTCACACAGCTAAGAATCCAATTCACCCACTCCTCATCGAAGCCAAAAGCCAAGAGAATTTTTTGTAAGAACTCCCAGCTCACCCGATCATAAGCTTTAGCCATGTCAAGTTTAATAAACATAGCCTTCTCCTTAGAGTTGGCCATAGAATGAATAGCTTCCATTGCTATCACAACACCATCCAAAATTTGTCTTCCTTCGACAAAACCACCCTGCTCAACAGAGATCAGAGTACCAAGGAGTGGTTTGAATCTCTCCGCAATCAATTTGGTGATGATCTTGTAAACAACCTTACATAATGCAATAGGCCTGAATTGAACGAGCTGATTAGCGCCCTCCAACTTAGGTATGAGAGCCAAGAAAGTAGAATTCAAGGAATTGAGCATCTGCTTGTTCCTATGTGATTCTTGAACCACCTCGAGGAGATCAAACTTTATTATTTCCCAGAACTCCTAAAAGAACTCAATTGGAAACCCATCCGGGCTAGGAGCCTTACCTTTTTTCATATTAAACACCACTTTCTCCAATTCAGGAAGCAAGATAGGACATAAGAGAGCCCCATTCATCTCAATAGAGACCAGGTGGGAAATACAGTCCAAGATAGCCCTCTCCTCATCCCTAGCAGCAAGATCCTCCCTGGAAAATAGGTTTGAAAAATAGTTGACCGCTTCCCTGGAAATATCAACACAAGAAGAGAGTTGAGCCCCCTTAGGCGAAACAAGAGAGGAGATAGAATTCCCCTGCCTCCTAGCCTTAATCGAATTATGAAAAAATGCAGTGTTCCTATCCCCCTCCCGAAGCCAATCAACACGAGATTTCTGCTTCCAGAAGATCTCCTCCCGAAGCTCCCACTCTTCTAAGCCCTTCAGAGCCAAGGACTCAGCTTTACTTAAATCAGAGGTCAACCCTTGGTCCCAAATCTGACGAGTGATGTTATCCAACTTGGACTAAGCAGCCATCTTTTGAGCATGCAGGTTCCCAAAACATTGTTTATTCCATCTCTTAAGCCTATACTTCACATGTTGAAGCCTCTTACTAAAAGTGAACATGGCCGTCCCATGGGCAAGCATCCCCTCATACCACCAATCCCACATAAGATCATGCAGAGACTGATCTCTAACCACATCAACTGAAATTTGAAAGAAGGATTTTTGGTGACTCCATAAGCGGTAACAAAGAACTTGATAGTCCAGTGATCAGAGCCCCTCCAATCAAGAATTTCTGAGCTGGTGATCAACCTATTGTTCATCCAATAGTAGGAAACCAAAAATCTATCAAGCCTTTCAGAGATAGCCTCAACACCACATCTCCTATTGTTCCATGTAAAGATACCATTGGTAGGCTTCACATCAATGAGATTCAAGGAAGCAATCATATCCCTAAGTAGATTTGAAAAAGGGTCAAGCCTGGCTAACCCACCACGTTTTTCATCCAAACAAGTAACAGAATTAAAATCACCAGCCATAATCCATGGGAGAAACAGGTCTAGGGCCCGAATGAATCTAATGTGAGCCCAAAGATTTGACTTACTTGAATGATCAGTAGGAGCATAAATATTGGATAAAATACACCTCTCTCCAGTCTCAAAACTAGAGACAACCAGAGAAAGGGAAGACTGACTAGAAATCCACCATAAGGGGAAAACTTTCCTCGGGTTCCAGAAGCAAGCCAACCCCCCTGAACTATTCAAAGCACTTACCCCCTGCCAATTGCCCTGGGGCTAGATACACAAAACACAATTATCCAAACCATCCACTGTAAGCTTAGTTTCCTGAATAAAGACCACATCAGGAGACTGAGATTCAATTAGTCTTCGAACAACCTTTTATCTAGGGATGTTGTTCAACCCCCTTACATTCCATGATAAAACAATCATTTATGGGGGTGGGAGAAGTGGGAATCAATGGGTTTCACAGACCCAGACTCAACCAAAGTATCACCCATAATCTTGACCTTCTCTTGATCAGTCTTCTTTCCACTCCTTGACGGTTTATCAAGCGACCCCTTTTTAAAGGATTTCTATTGTAAACCTAAACCAGGAGGAGCTTTGTTACCCTTCACAGAATTTGAGGCCCCCTTAGGAGCAGGAGGATCATGAGCCACCACCACAGAACCCTTCGGAGCCTGTGACCCATGGAGATCCCTGATATCCTGAACCTGGGAAGGCAAATCCATAGCCAACTATACAACCTGATGGTCCTCTGGAGATAAAATCTGATCCTCTTTCTTTGCATCCTCATCTTGAACCTCATGCAGACTCTTAGCCCCATAAGAGAGCTCAACTGGGATACCTTCCTCTTGGACCAAATCCTCAAGAACATCAAACCTGTTAAAAGTGCCATCATTCTGTCTATCCAACCAGGTTCTCTTCTTGCCCTTGCCTTTGTTACGGGACTTAACTTGAATAAAACCCTCATTATCTACAGGTTCATTGGACAAAGGAGCCTTCCCCTTGTCCCCCCTAGGAGGTCCCGAGGTAGCCAAGGGGGAGGATTTATTTCTAGGGCATTTGCAGTGCAAATGACCATATTCATGACAAATTCTGCATCTAAAAGGTAGGGTCTCGTAATCTAGCTGTTGGATCCAAGAAGATGATCCCAAGCAAATTTCCATAGAATCTGGTAACGAGTTATTTAAATCAACTTCTACACAAATACGAGCAAAAGAAATTACCTTACGATCTTGAGTTTGTGTAGCCGATCCCACAGGTTTTCCAAGAAGCAATGAGATTGAGTGAAGAATATCTTCCCTCCAGAATTCCAAAGGAAGCCTCGACAAACGAACCCACACAGGAACCCGCGAGGGGATCTCTTCAGCAGAGTTGAAGCCCATGTGCCAAGGCTTGATGAAGAGCCCCACCTAGTTAAAGAAATAAGGGCCTCCTTCAAAAGCCCTATTCCTATCCGACATGCTTGAAAAGATAACCAAAAAATAGTTATTAGCTGCCAAAATAATCTCCATATCACCTTCTGGGTTCCAAACCTGACATGCCTAGGAATACAACATAGGTAGAGAAAGACGAAGGCCCAAAATTTTTTAAATAAGGGCATGATTACACCAATATTCAACATCCTCTGAAACTTGCTCAGGTTGAATAACCAAAACTGGTCGATCCTCGGATCTCTCTAAACATCCGTTTACTTTTTTAATTTGAAACATCCCTTTTGAAGAGGAGACCCCATCCCCAGATTGGGGTTTACCCATCTGATCCTTACCACTGGCATGCAATGAAGAAGACAGCTCTACCATCTCCAAGTCCCCAGAGGAAACCTGAGACAAAACAAAACCCCGATTCTCCATGGACCGAATAGCACAACCCCACCAAAAAGAGAGAGACGGGGCAAGAGACCCACAATCCCAGATCGCAATACACCACCCACCAAGGAAATGCCGAGCACAACAAAAAATGCAGGAAAAAAGTTTTTCCCACAAGCTAGACAGTAAGTGCATTGCCCCAATCACGACCCATATACCCACGAACACAAACAAACACCCCACGAGGAGATGCACCACGGCGAGAAACATGAGCATAGACAAAGTCTGAGAGAAGGCTAGGGCACCGCGGATTTCAGCTCTCCTCCGATTGCCATGTGAGGCCATCTGTTCAATTCATCGAAGAAGATTCTTTTAGTCACATAGAACAATGTTGTAATTCCGCGTGTATACAAGATGTTTAGCGAAATTCCCATGACTTCTTTAGCTATTTATGGTTTCCCTTACACCAACTTTCTTGAGCTTGGGAATGTCCTTTCCTTCCAATTCTTAATATTTAGGTTCAATGGTAATAATAAAACCCCATGAAAATATGAATTTCATTGACTTTGTGGAAATTGGCAACCCATATTTAAAACATTCTAATAATGTAGAACTTGCTAAAATCATTGAAATCATGCCTTTACACAAATCAATGGAAGAGGAACTTACTTTAGAAAGTGGCAATTCATTTTCACCCTTACCAAAAATGGTGTCGAATATTAGTACTTTGGAGGGTGTTAATCTACCTTATGAGATGCTATTCCAAGTCAATTCTCTAATTCATGCTAGGATAATCAGTTTCCCAATACTTAATCCTCAATTTTTTGATTTACTACACAATGACAAGAAACCAACTTTACACATAAATCTAGCACTGGAAGAACTACATAAATTTAAGTCGACATATTTTGAACCAAAAATATGGCTTCAAAATCAATTAAATAAGTTACGAACTAGATACAATTAGTTGAAATCTACTATAATTTCTATAGATCTTAGCATAATGAATTTCACAAGGCTCTAGTTAGTCCTTCTAAGGTCTACTTTCTAGATCCTTCCTTGAGCTTAATACTTCAAATCAGTAACAAGGTAGTTTGCAGAGTACAATGATGATTTCCTCAGAGTATCTTCAGTTGATGAGGACTAGAGTAAGCTCCATTCTATTGCCTTAATTGTAAAACTTAATATGGGTTTCTAGCAAGGCCACAAAAAACACAACTATACAACAAGATATTGTCTACTCCAAAGAAGAGTGTTATTATAGGCAAAAAAAGGTTTGAATTTCCTAGCATTCTCAGCTAGTCAATTGAGGGAAAATTCAGTCTAATTTTTTCTCTCTTCATGAAATAATGCATTAAACATGACATATAAGTAATAGGGTACTATCAAAGGGTATCTTGGCTTTACTTTTCTACACCTCTTTATCAACATGTTGTTTCTCTTGATAATCAAGAACAATAAGATCTTCATCTCAAGAAGCTTGTCAATTGCCTTACCATCTAATCAAAAGTGATTTGATGCATTCATTGCACATACAGAGGATAGCTGCCCAAAATCATCAGAAGCCATCTCCAAATTAGAGAAACCCAACATTTTTAGATATGTGAGAGACTTGAGCTAATCAAAATCATCAAAAACCATCTCCACATTATTAGAGAATAAAGACATGTTCAAAAAAAAGAGAGACTTGAGCTAACCAAATCCATCAGGAAGTCTTGAGAGTCTTGAGTAGAATGATATATCCAAAATCTACAGATGACTCAACTGATTGAATGACTAGGGATGAATTTCTAAACATTTAGATTTACTTATATGTAGTTCTTTCAAATTGTAGGGAAAAATCTAAATGTTATTGATTTGATGATTTACCATTAAGTGTGGATACAATATAAAGGATGAGAGGTAAAGGAAGGAGTAAGGAATTTGAGTAACTAATAACCAATATTTATTGACAACCAATTGACAGTTACAATGTAATACACAAATGTTCACCAACACTCCCCCCTATTACATTGTTCTTATAAATGTATCCCCTAAAAGCTCTTATTCACTTTACCAAGGGACCCCCCTTAAGGATTACATAACAAAACATGTTGATTACAAAATATATATACATCTTTTTTGAACCTTCTTTGAAGAAATAAATCAATTGAGGAAAATTTACGTCTAATAATTATTTGTGGTATTTGCAACAGACAAGAGCATATTAATGGGGACAACTATTTTTAATTAAACTTAGTTGATAAACTCATGCGGATTAAAAAATATGTAGTTTCTTCTTAAAGACTTGAAAAAAGTACATGTAGGAGTTAATTAGTAAGGTATTATAAAAATGGATAAATCAATTATACAAATATATAGTATTGTTTACCTCTTTTCCTTTCTTGTACTCTTTTCCACATCAAATTACTAGAATTTTAAGGTCAATTCATTGCAATTGACCACATTTAACTAAATCAATGAAATGGTTCAGCTGAGATATTTTTTAATTTAACTCATTTAATTAAATATGAATTAAGAATCAATTGATCTTAATTATGAATCTTATAATACTAACAACATAACTAAGGTGAATCGAACATTATGAATTTTCTATACCATTTATAAATAGTGCATTAATTAGTTCAATTAGTGTCACAACTAGAAGTAGTAGACATATATAGTGCTCTAATTATTTAATTAATGTGAATATAGTAATTATTGGATTATTTTATTTTACACCAAATCAATCAAGTAATTTGTTTAATAAAATGTATAATTGTGACTAATCAAGCCTCATAAATTAGTTATAGCATTCAATTAATCTAGCTAAATATTTGACTGAAACAATTATAGTGTATGTTTAGTAATGTGCACAATCAAAGCTAAAAGAGCCTGAAGAGTGTAATCTTATCCTTTCTACATTAATAAATTATTAGCTATCCCTAAATACACACATCATTGAAACAATCAAATAATTGATTAGAATTGTGAACATGATTGAAACTTCAATCCCTATATTAAACATTTATATATGTATTCTAGTCATTAAATATGAATATATTTTACAAATATTTAGATTCATTTAATATGTTTAATTTGTTTAAATTTATAATCAATTTAGTACAATAACATATACATTTGAGTACTATCTATAAATCCAATTTTTATATATATATGGATGGTGTCATATCTTTCTTTAAATTCAACAAGTTCTATTGATTTATTTGCTTCAACAATTTCAAATTATTTTTCTCATTTTTATTAGTCCCTTTAATAATCTATGTTTTTCTTTACCACATTCTCTATTTATAAATCAATCCATCTTCACTATTCATCTTTTTGCATCAACTTATATTATATTAAGATTAGTGAAACCAAATATTAAAAAGAGTTGTAAAAAAATCTCAACAACAAACTATAAATTATGATATTGCTATCCAGGTTCAATTGTGTACTTTTTGGGTCAATCTCATTGACTCATTTTTCATGAGTAGTGGTTCACATGAACCCATCTCTCAAGAGAATGAATGATCCTCTTAGCACTCAGTACATTTAGGTGATGCTCATAGAGATGAAGCATTGACCTTGTTAAAAGATCATTCATCTCGAAATTATTCCAACTAAAATAAGTGTAATCATAAAATTTCATCCAATCCACTTCCTACTACATTTGCAAAACCTTCCATAAATGTTTACCTTATAAAAATATTATAAATTGACACTCTGTGAAAAATACGAAACTGCAAAGCTAAAGAAGCGTAGCAGTAAACTTTTAACCAAGTACTACGACGTCATGCATCTTTTGTTCCACATTAGACTACTTTGGCATGCCCATTCTAATCCTTAGCAACTCAAAGTCATAGATGACATTCAATCAAGTCAAAATGCCTGTTAAGGGAAGCAAATGGGGCTGTAAGCCTTATTCAGTAGGCATGCTATAATTTCGACCAAAGTCAAAATAAAGTGGACCAGAAGTTTGTTGTATTTACACGTGCGTGAATAGCACAGTAGAGATCACAGAATTCTTTTCAAGAGGCGGCACATTGTTTATTTCAGAACAAATGAGGTTGCATGTGCTAAAAATGATAATAACCTGACTTGTACACCAAGAAATGAAATTGTATTAATGTTTATAGATACCTCACATCCTTGCCTAACACCTCATACCAACCACTACCACCAATTATTTGGCAAACTGTTGCAACACTGAACAAGAGCATTTTAATGGGACAACTATTTTTAATTAACCTTCTTAGTTGATAAACTCATGCGGATTAAAAAAAAAATGTAGTTTCTTCTTAAAGACTTTGAAAGAGTACATGTAGGAGTTAATTAGTAAGGTATTATTCCACATGACTAAATCTTAAAGATATATCATAAATAAATTGTAATATTAGATGAAATTTACTTAAAGCATTATAATTTTAGGATTTCATGTCTTATTTTTTTATTCTTTAGTTATTTATTGAAAATTTATCACATTAAATAAAATAAAAAATATTATTATTATTAATTAAGTGTGTATATAGTATTTATATATTTGTAAATTATCAAATTACATAATATGATATCAAAGGTGTATATTTCAATTGATATATAATTAATCTGGTTTGAAATTTTATTTTGAAAGAATTTATGAATTTGTATCATCTTGTATTTAAGATTCAATGAAAAAAAAATCATCTCATTCATAATTTTCAAGATCAAAATTATTTTTTATTAATCAAAATAAAATAAATATTAAACTACGGTATGAAATAGTATTAAAATTTATATATCATTAATTCAAATATCAATCTTAACATATTTTCCCACTTACAATAAAAAAAAGAATTTTACAAGGATATTCATGATGACTAGGTTCTTAATTTGAAATGAGAATAACTAGTATTTAAAAAAAAAAGAAAAAAAAACTTCGTTGAATGAAGTTTTGCATTTTTGTATAGTGGGTTGCTAGGGGTTTGTAAAGTTGTGTTTAAAATTTTGAATCTTTCGTAAGAGTATATATTGTTTTATAATTATTCCATTATAATATATTTGAAATCTAATAATTTGCAATAACGTATTTTTGAGATGTTTCTAAGAATAATTTAAATGTATATTCTATTAAATGTCGATAGAAAATAAAGACTCTTTGTGTTTGAGATTGAAATATATATTTTTTGGATTATACTTATCTTTAATCTTTAAGACACATTAAATAACTTAATAAGAAGCTAAAATACAATTTCTTTTTTTTAAGAATGTGAGTTTTAAATTAAGAGATAAATAATTTTTCATTATGATGATCTAATATACCACTATCACTAAACATTACTAAAGAATCATCATCAAATCTTAATTTTAATAGTTCAAATACATAGTTATTATAGTTATATATTCAAATCTATCTTTCAAATTAAAAAAACATATCTTATTATAAATATAATCATATGTAAATTATATATTCATCTTATATAAAAATTTAACAATTATTCATAAGATGCAATTCTCTTACATTTTTAATTATATATTTCAACAAAAATACATAAATACACCTCTACAACCATCAAATTTACATCATAGGTCGTCACCCCCTTTATCATTTGCTAACACTTAAAATGACCATTGTTTTTTTCTAAATTAAACATAACTTTTAAATAAAGGAGTTAGAAGAGAAAGCCAAAGAAGCTTCCCGATTAACTGTTAACATGAACGACAACGGCCCGCATCTTTTTGTTCCACGTTTTATTTTCCACATGTGCGCTCACAAACATAGTTGTTAGGAATTTTAGTTGGGCGCTCAAAAACAATTGATAATGGATTACTCTGGCTTGCCCATTCTGACCCCACGTGCCGTTGATTGAAATTGGCATACGGTCAAGTCAATTTACACGTCCTCAGAAACTGAAAGTCGCAGATGAAATTCAGCCGAGTCAAATTCTCTGAGGGGGGGAGGAAATAAGGTCACATGTGCTAAAAAATAATAACTTGACTTGCACACCAAGAAAAGAAATTGTAGTAAAGCTTATAAATACCTCACATCCTTGCCTAACACCTCATACCAACCACTACCACCGATTATTTGACAAACTTTGCAACACAGAGCTTGAGCATCTGATCAATCAAGAATTTCTTCACACAAGATGGGTTTCAGTAAGCAAGTTCACCATGCCTCTGGTTCGCCCAAAAGTTGTGATAAGAAGTCCCGAAATCGGAGCAAAAGTGGTCTGTTTAGGATTCCAGGTATAAAATTTCTCTTCAGTAGTGTCAAGAGCAAAGAAAGTTCACAGCCAAAGGAAGTGGCATCATTCGTAGCTGCTCAGAAACACTTTCGTCAGATGCAACACGTCCGTTTATTTGCCCAATAAAATGTTCATTCCCACTTTGATGACTTCTGCCACTGGTTTGTACACGAGAATGGACGAATTTATGCCATTGAGACTCTAAATTCTTAATACTTGATGATGAAGGGCAAAGCCGCAGTGGCCCTTAAATTACATGTATCACACCTCCTTTTGGGGTTTTTTTAATATAGCCTGGTGTGTTGCAGCACAAAATAGAAGGAAAACCAGGGGAACGCATGCTTTTATTCCCCCTCCTTCCACTCCTCGCTGCCCCGGCTTATAAAAGTGTCAAAACAATAAGTCAAATCTGTAGCAATATTGTCTAATTCTAATAATAAAGAATTGTTGTTGTTGTTCCATTCATTTGTCTTTGTAAATATTTCATTTATGTTCTGTTTTCCTCAAAACCACATATGGAGCCCGTGTGCAAGTGTTGTATAGTGCTGCGCAATCTAAGTTTGACTGTCTTATCTGGCACGTGGCGCCGCCTCCACCTCTTAAGATACTGTCAGTTTCTTTTCGTTTGTGATAAACTACAGTTAGCCTTTCTGTTACCACACAGTTACTGTTCTGTTTTCAAAACTTTACAGACTATGTGAACATCTACAAAAATTTTCTAAAACAATAGGAAACTTTAATTTAAATGTGTTTGAATCTTCTTCTCTGGCTCATTTAATTCATAAGCCAATGTGTTCCGCTTTGGGCTACTTGTATTGGAGGTTGTATTTCCATATAGGGTTTCACTATGCTCTGCTGGTCCGTTACAAGCCTTCATTAAAGCTGGGCATCATGAGGTGCAAATAGCTTTGTAATTAGATGATAATAGTGTGGAGCTTCAGAACCCACACAAATTTCTTAGCGTATGTCGGCAAAACTAAGTGTTCTTAACCTTCGGCAATTAGGGTATTAATGGCCATTAAATAGAACTGATTTTTGTAAAGTCTAATAGAAATTGTTTTACATTTCTATGTTCTTATAACTGCAGTAAATTTTATATACACTCTTTGAAATCTTTACAGTTTTATGAAATAAACGGTTTAAGAAAGAAGGCATCCGTCTAATTAGAATTTATTATACGGAAGAGAAGCATAATTCTATGGCTCTCTTCCTACACTTCATTGCGACCATTCATTAGCTTTATTTTAAAATATATTATACACACAAGTTTCATAAAATTTGATCTGTTGATATATAATATTTAAGCTGGGGTGGTTGATTTTTTTTTAACTTTGGTATTGTTAGCCTACCATGTGTTCTAATGTTTGTTTCTTAAGCATATAGATTTTGAAAGAGGCAATCCAATGTAGATTTTTGGTTCATGGCTGAGGTTGTAGATTTTTTTAAAATTTATAGTAATATATATTTAAGAAATTTAAATTAGGGAGTGGATTGTATAGTTGAGTATGTTTTAATAATTGTGATAGTATTTGTCAATTTATTATTCAATATTTTTAGTAATATAGTATTAGTAGTTGTGATTTTAAAGAAGTTAATGTTGATCATAAGTAATCATAATCTACCAATCTACGGATCTTTTTGGACACCTAAACAAGAAAAATATGTTAATGTGACATCATAGTTGATGATGTGGAATTGAAACCTTAATTATCAACAAAAGCCTTGCCAAATAAGATATTGTAAAAAAATGAAAACGATTCAAAATTATCATGTATGATTATGAGAGATGTGAAATTAAGATGCTCAACTACTAGATTATCACTTCCTTTAAAAATAAATTATAATAACATGAAATTTAAAAATTAAATTATTATAAAACACTTTAAACTTGTAAATACATATTTAAATATATTAAAAAATGATAATAAATAAATAAATAAATTATTTTTCAATAAAAATGGACAAAAAAGCAATTGTACAAACATCCCTATTAGTTATTTCTTCTCCTCTCTTATACTCTTTTCCACGTCAAATTACACTCTTTTCCACATCAAATTACTATGAATTAAGATTTAGTTCACTTTAAAGGATATCTAACTAAATCTATATATATGTATGTATGTATGTATGTATGTATGTATATGTATATGAATCAATCTTAATTATGAATTTTATAAGAGTAATTATATAACAAGACAGATCAAACATTATGAATTTGATATTATTTATAGATTGTACAAACATGCTTTTGATTAATTAGTTCAATTAGTTTCACAACTAGAGACAGTAAACATATATAATATTCTAACATTATCTAATTAATGTGAATTTATAAATTATTGAATATTTTTATTGTACACCAAACAAATAAACTAATATATTTAACAAAATACATAATTACGAATAATCAACCTTCATAAATTAATGATAACATTTAATTAATCTAACTGCATATTTCATGGAAACAATTACATAATATGATGAGTACTATGCACTACTGAAGCTAATAGAACCTAAAGAGTGTAATCTTACCCTTTCTTACCCTTTCAACATGAATTAAAGATTAAATATCTCTAATTCACATCATTCCAACAAACAAATTATAATTGATTACAACTACATACATAATTGAAACTAATCAATCTTTATAACATCTAATTAATAGTGAAATGATACTTCATTATTCCAAAAAGCATTTAATTGTAGATTTAAACTCACTTTATTTATATGAATTATAAAAAATCATTTAATAAATATGTATATTTTAATCATTAAATATAAAAATATTTAATAAATAATTGAACTTATTAAATATATTTATTTTATATAAATTTATAACAAAATTTATTGCAATAATATACACATTTGAATCTTAGTTATAATACCAATTTATATATGTATACACCACATCGTATCTTTTGATAATTTTTCCAAATTCTATTTATTTTATGTGCTTTCACAATTTCAAATTATTTTTCTTATTTCTATTGTTTCCCTTCAATAATTCATATTTTCTTTGTTGTGGTATCCATCTAGAAATCTTTCCATATTTATTAATCATCTTTCCACGTGAACTTTTATATTATTTGCACTTGCACTAGAAGGAGGTGCAAGGGTTACGCCGATAGAAAATTATATATCAATTAATATATGTTAGAGAGTACAATTTTATGTGTATAGAACAAATCTGCAAAGGTTGTTCGACTTGTTCTGACACCATTACCAATGCTCAATAAAAGAGTGTGATAAACAACAATCGTTGATGTATCAATATTCCCATAAATTGTGTCACATTCTAATAAATAAGAAAATGTATTCCAACCCTCTGAAGCTTCTTGATGAAGAACAACTCCAAGTTTGATTATAAAATCCAAGAACAATGTTGGAATTCATGTGTATACAAGATATTTAATTCCCATGACTTCTACAGCTATTATAGTTTCCCTTGCACCAACTTTCTTGAGCTTGGGAATGTCTTTGAATTTTCTAATGTGCATAGTGTTATGAACTCTTAATTAGAATTATATGATGATTTAATATAGTTTTATACAAGTCCTAATGATATACTTGACTCTATTGAATGGGATACATATAAGAAGGGTTTTGGTTAGTTTATGATCATCATTTGATTCACAAGTCAATGTGTTCAGCTTTTGACTTGTATTGGAGGATGTTTTAGCGAGAATGGGCCTTGATGTCGGAGAAATTTTATGCCAGGCAAAGAATGAAAACATGCACAACGGAAGTGTATGTAAGGAAGGAGACAGACATAAAAGGAGACAGAAATATTTGCAATATTCTATTTCACTTAGAAAAAGATTACATTAAAAAAAAAATTGTTTACATATGAAAATATTCAGAGCAAAAGCTCTACTACAGAAGTCAGAATCCTTTTACCTGCTTGCCAGTGTGTGTCCTTAGGTTGCTCCATGAACCTAGAAATCAGGCTTACCGCATACATTAAATCTGGTCTCGTAGCTGTCAAGTACATGAGGCTTCCAACCATGCTCTTATAGAGGGTTGGGTTAACATTATTACTGCTGTCCTCTTTACTCAACTTCAGACCTGTAGCTGTTGGGGTTTGGGCTGCTTTATTGTCCAACATCCTAAATCTTTTCAAGATTTGTTTGGCATAACTTGATTGTGAAATAAAGATGCCATTATCCAATTGTTGGACCTTTATGCCTAGAAAATATCTTAAGAGTCCTAAATCTGTCATTTCAAACTCTCTTTTCATGGCGTCTTTAAAATCAGCAATGAGGAAATCATCATCCCCAGTAAATACTAAATCATCTACATACAAGACAACAATTAAAACTTTACCATTTGCTACCTTGATGTAAAGAGGGTTACTATCGTTGTTAAAGCTAGCTGCTCATATATGAGCTGGTCTGCTGTATTTATGTTTGAGCGAGCCACTTATAAATGTTTTTAGTTTATACTGTGTTCTTTACCTGGAACTTCATATCCAAAGTGCTGCTCCACATATACCTCTTCTTTTAAGACTCCATTGAGGAAGGCGGACTTCACATCCATTTGATAAACCTTCCACATGTACTGGGCTACAATTGCAATGACTGCCCGCACGGTCTTCATCCTTGCAACAGGGGAAAAAGTCTCATCATTCATAATCTCTCCCAAACCGGGCCGTTGTACCCTCTGACAACCAATCTCGCCTTATGCCTTCTATTCCTTCCCTATATCACATTTGGTCTTGCAGACCCATTTGGACACTAATATCGATTTTTAAAAATCGAGCTCCATGTCTTGTTTCTTTCTATTGCATCTATCTCCTCATCCATGGCCTCACACCATTTCTGTTCTTTCACAGCCTCCTCAAAATAAATAGGATCACTATGAGAAAATAATGTGAAATTTACACTCTTATTAAAAGCTTCATCATACCTTTCACCTTGGTAGATCTCCCTTAGACTCTTAGTCTTTCTTGGCACTAGGGAGGCGAGAGTGGGGTCTGAATTTCTGGAGCTGCTTGGCTGCTGGCCTGATGAAGAAGTCTGTTGTTGTAGGTTTCCAGAGCAACTTTCCTGTTGAAAGTTTCTAGAGCATCTTCCCTGCTGGAAGTTTCCAGAGCTCCTTCCCTGCTAGAAGTTTCCAGAGCTCCTTCTCTGCTAAGAATTTCTGGAGCTACTGCTGCTGTTTTCTGAACTGTCAGCTTCCTGTAGGTTTCCGGCGCATCTGCGCTCTACAGCTTCTTCATCCTTAAGGGGTATGGAGACAGAAATATCAGTATTGCTGTCAACTTTTCCATCCCACGACTCATTTTCTAGGAACTCCATGTCCCTACTGATGATTACCTTCTTGGTGACCAGATTATATAGCTGATAGGATTTTGACTCTGTACAGTAGCCCAAGAAAATACACTTTTCACCCTTGTCATCCAATTTCTGCCTATTTTCTTTAGGCACATGTGCATAGGCTACACACCCAAACACTTTTAAGTGCTCAACTGACCACTTTTGTTTTGTCCATGCCTCTTGAGGGATTTTATCACGGACTGCCTTCGTTGGACTTCTATTTATCAAATAAACAGTTGTTGCTACAACCTCTCCCCAATATTCGATAGGGAGTCCCTTTGCTTTCATCATGCTCCTTGCCATCTCCACAATGGTCCTGTTTTTCCTTTCAGCCACTCCATTTTGCTGTGGAGTATAACTGGCTATGAGCTCCTTCTTGATGCCATTTTTCCTGCAGAAATTTACAAATTGATTGGAGGTATACTCTCCTCCACGATCTGACCTTAGGACCTTAATAAAGTGTCCACTCTCCTTTTCAGCCTGGGCCTTAAATAACAAAAACTTGTCAAATGTTTCAGACTTATGCTACAAAAAATAGACCCATGTCCTACGGCTGTAATCATCTATAAAGGTCATAAAAAATCTGCTTTTGCCAAAAGACATATTTTGCATAGGGCCTACCAAGTCAGTATGCACCAACTCCAATGCTGCTCTAGCCCTTGTAGAGTTGTCTGAATTAAAAGGCTGCCTATGTTGCTTGCCCAAAATGCAAGCTTCACATCTAACATTAGGCTCTATGATTTTTGGCAAACTATCTATCATATTTTTTTTAGACAAAAGACTCAAACCAGAGTAACCTAAGTGTCCATGCCTGAGGTGCCATAGCTTGGAGATATCTTGAATGACTGCTTTGAAGGCTGATTGCTGCAGGCCTTTTGACTGTGCTGAGATTTGCATCTTGAGAGGAAACATTCGGTTCTGTGTCATTTGAACCGCTGCCATAACTCTTTTGCTTTCATCTTTATCATAGATGATGCATTCCCCTTTCTCCATCAGCACTCTATACCCGTTTTGGACTATCTGTCCAATGCTCAAGAGGTTATGTTTCAATCCTGGGGAATAGAAGACATCATATATTTGTCTTTCATCACCATGCTTGGTTTGTAGGCATACCATGCCTTTGCCCATGACTGGAACCATCTCATTGTTCCTCATTTTTATTTCAGACTTCACGCTGCTATCAATGGAGGCAAACAAGTTTTTGTTACCACTCATGTGGTTGCTGCAGCCGCTATCCAAGTACCAAACTTTAGCACTGCTCTGTTCTGCAAGGTTACATGCAATGAACACTTATGATTGTCTTTCATTTCCAGCCACATTTGAGTCAGCAACATGTGCATTCTGACTCCCTTGGTCACGTTTTTTCCTGCAATCACTTGCATAGTGACCATACCTTTGACAGTTGTAGCACTGCACATTTCTTTTATCCTTTTTCTGATAAGAACTGCTATTTTTTTTTTCTCCTTGGGAGCTGGTCGCCCCCTCATGACTGCTTGCTCAGGCTGAGCTTTCATCACCATCATTTCCACGTCTAGAGTTTCCTCTACCATGTCTGGAGCCTTTTCTACCTCTCCCCCTTCTTCTTGCATTCGACTGAGCATTAAAAGCTTGCTCTTGGGAGGAGGTTGCAGACCTATTTAGGCGCTGCTCATGGGTTTGCAGAGAACCCATTAGCTCATCAACTGACAAATTTGTGAGATCTTTTGCCTCTTCAATGGCAATCACCACCGGATCAAACTTTGTGGGAAGGCTTCTCAATATCTTCTCCACAATCTTCTGTTCTTCCAAAGTTTCACCACTTATCCTTAGCTGGTTAATCAAAGTGGCTGCCCTTGTGTGAAAATCTATAATGGACTCGCTGTCCTTCATCTGCATGGTATCAAACTCTCTCCATTGCATCTGGAGTTTGACTAATCTAACTTTCTTAGATCCTTTGCAGGTGGTTTGAAGTGTTTCCCATGCTTCTTTTGCATAAGTAGCTACTGCTATTCGGGGAAAAATAGCCTCTGTCAAGGTTGCCTCAATCAAACTGAGGGCTTTTGCATCATTCTTCTGTGTCTCCTTCAACTGGTTCTTTTGAGCATTGCTCAATATTGTAAATGCAGTTGGGTCAATCACATCTGTGAACCCATTTGCAACAAGTTCCCATAAATCATTTGCAATAAAAATGGTTTTCATTTTCTTTGCCCAAACATCATAATTTCTACCATCAAAAATAGGTGGTTGCTGCCAACTCCTATTGTCTCCTCCAGCCATTTTGCTAAATGGGGGAAACTAAAAATACCCAGATAAGATCTAAAGCTTTCACAAATACCCAGAAACAAAGATTTTGTTTCTGCACGCCTA
>VDFB02203989.1:0-23468 GCA_007258455.2 Sequoia sempervirens | reverse complement strand
TTTTAAAAATAACATTAGACAATAAAGGAGTTAAGGTATGAGAATGATTTCATAGTAATTTTTGTATCAATATTTTACATTATATAAATTTTTGTATCAATATTTTTTTACATATTTATGGTCATTGAAATATGGTGTCATTTTATACAATTTAAGGTGGATAATATATTTATAAAATGTTGATTGTTTTAATTTAGTATTTCATGAATACATATATAATTTGTGTGAGTTTTTGTATTGACATTTGGGATCACACTTAGTAATGTATCATAAAAATATTTTACTACAAACATTGTATTTTATTTTCATAGACTATAAAAATAGCATGTCTATAATTTTTATTAGTACTTGCATAGTACTATTGCAATCAGTTCTTAATAAGTTATTAACAAGTGCCACATAGTGGCTAGTACTTGCTTTTATAGTATTTTAATTATTGTTTTCTAGATTTCAAAAAAAATAATGTAAGTTTTACTAATGTGAATAAAAATAAATGTAAGTTTCATTAATGATTGTGTTTTAGTATTGTTAATTAGTTCTTTGCATGACCTAACCCTAACTCTAACTCACACCCTAATTCTAACCCTAAACCTAACACTAACCTTAACTCTAACAATAAATTCTAAATCATTATCCTAATCCTAGACCAATCTCTAACGCTAACTATGGTTGTAACCCTAACCCTAACAAAAGAATTATAGAGTGACATTACCAAAAAAAATCTATGAATTAATATTGGGAATAAGATTTGAAATAAAGATATTGGATGAATAAATTTTTAGAGCATTATATCTATTAATCATATTTTAGTGATTTTTATTAGTAATATTTTATTTTTAATTTATTTTAATTTTTGAATAGTTTAACCATAATTTTTACCTTATTATTAATTTTAATCCTAATCCTAATTATAATGCTTTTAGGATTATAATAATTAATAATAATAGGATTAAAATTATAATTTAATTAACAATTATAATAATTTTAGTTATTTTAATTTAATTTTTATTTGTATTTATGTATGTTTTGAAGTTAGTAAAATTTGGAAAATTAAAAAGTGGCAATATCAAATAGTTTAAGATTTAATTTAAATTTTTTATTTTAATGGTATAAAATCAAATTCCTAGGAAGATTATTTTATATGCTAATTTATGGATGTGTCTAAATTTCATTTTAATAGTGTGTTTTAGGATTATAATAATTAATAATAATAGATTAAAATTATAATTTAACAACAATTATAATAATTTTAGTTATTTTAATTTAATTTTTACTCTGTATTTATGTTTGAAGTTAGTAAAAATTTGAAAAATTAAAAAGTGGCAATATCAAATAGTTTAAGATTTAATTTAAATTTTTTATTTTAATGGTATAAAATCAAATTCCTAGGAAGATTATTTTATATGCTAATTTATGGATGTGCTTCAATTTAAATTTTATTTTATTATTTTAATAGTGTGAATCTAAATCTCTACAAAATAGCTAGTTGATTTTTGTAAGATTTTTTTTAATAAAGAAATAACAATTACATACATTAAAAAAAACATTCTAAAAATAAAATAAAATGACATTTATTTAGTTTAAAAATATTTAATGAAATGATTTTTTAAAACAAAAAACAAAAAATTATATTTTTTAAATGTTATACGAATTTGTCCATAACATGGACTTCTAAAGGTCCTAACTTTTTACCTGGATGTCCATTTGGGCTAAATTTTATAGGTGGCTTCGTTATGAGGAGTTGTGTGGACTTGCTAACCGAGCCAACTCTCAATCGTGGCCATTTCAACATTTTTTTGGGGCCAAAATTTTGATGTGGGCCCTCAAAATCAACTCTTTGTGTCTTTTTCAGGTTTTTAGAAAATTGTTTTGTTTAATAACTATCGACAAGTACTAATAAGCTGGACAAGTACTAATAAGCTAGTTTTGAACTAATTAAAAGCTAGAATTTTATGCTCTTCAAATATAATTTAATTTTTTTTTTTATATTGAACAAAGCGGGTAAAAATACAATGAAAAGATAAAAAATGCAGTCCAAAAAAATGGACAGCGAAGGAAAGAACACAACAGCCCATAAAGGCAAGAGTACAACTCACAAAGAAATCATATAACCATTACAACCAATAATAACCGAAGGTCTGTAGCAACCAGCAGTTCACTTGAAACATAACATAAATTACAACGTACAGATTACATATTAAACTTGAAAAACAATTGCAGCTGCTTGGCACAACGGAAGTCCCCTTCATGGTGTTGCAGAAACTGGTATTTGATCATGTCTAGACGTTGACTATAATCAGCATTTCCTTTCCGATCCTTCCTTAGCTGAAAACATAGAAAAATAAATTGAAACATCATTTCTGAGTAAAACTTTTGAATGTTTGTTTGCTGATGCAAAATGTGATTGGCAAACATAGCTGAACATCTACTTTTCCAAAGATGAAGCAAAATACACTGTCTCATAGAATCAGCAATTATATTTTTATGAAGACTAATTCCAAACATAGCCTCTTTCCATCGTAAAGCATGATAAAAAATAGCAGATAAGCGGATAAAAACAATATTCCATTTCTTTTTTGCTCTATAACAGTCCCAAAAGATATGTTTCAAGTTTTCTTTATGCTGACAAAAAGGGCACCTGGCAGCTTGTGTCTTTAAAAATTTTATGCTCTCCCCTACTTTGAAAATTACAAAAAAATATTTTTCATTGGCTAAGAAGTTTGGGGTGTTATGGGCAAGGGAAAGTAAAGTAAACATTTTTTTAACATTTTTTTAAAATTATTTTTCATTTTATTTTATTAATTTTTTTTACATTTTTTAAGAATGTTTTTTAATGTATGTAATTGTTATTTTTCTATTAAAAAATCACACAAATATCAATTAGTAGAATTTGGATTCACATATTAAAATAAAAAATATAGCTTAGAATTAAAAGCACATCTATAACCTTCCTAGGATTTGATTTTATACGAATTAAAATAAAATTTAAATTAAATCTTGAACTATTTGATATTGCTACTTTTTTTTAATTTTCCAAATTTTATAAACTTCAAACATACATAAATACAAATAAAAATTTAATTTAATTAATTATAATTATTAATTAAATTATAATTCTAATCTTATTATTATTAATTATTATAATCCTAAAGCATTATCATTAGGATTAGGATTAGAATTAAGAATGAGGTAAAAATTATGGTTAGAAAAATTGAAAAATTAAAATAAATTAAAAATAAAATATTACTAATAAAAATCACTAAAATATCTAGTATCTTTATTTCAAATCTTATTCCCAATATTAATTCATAATTTTTTTTTTTTGCAATGTCACTCTACAATTCTTTATTGTTAGGGTTAGGGTTATGACCATAATTATGGATAGTATTATGACCATAGTTAGGGTTAAAGATAAGTATAGGATTAGGATAATGGTTTAGAATTTATTGTTAGGGTCAAGGTTAGGGTTAGGATTAGGGTTAGAGTTAGGGCGTGAGTTAGGGTTAGGGTTAGGTCATTCAAAGAACTAATTAACAATACTAGTTAAATAACTATAATTAACAATACTAGTTAAATAACTATAATTAACAAAACTTACATTTATTTTTTCCAAATCTAAAAACAATAATTACAATATTATAAATGCAAGTGCTAGCCACTATGTGGCACTTGTTAATTTAAAAACAAATAGATTACTTTCTCTCTTTTTTAATTTGATAATATATTATTATATTAATCATAAATATTTAAAACAAATGTATATGTATGTATGTGTATGTGCGTCATACATATATTTTGAATTTTAAAGAAATCTATTATATATTTAAATATGTGTGCATTAAATATTTAATTTGATAAATTATCATATTTATTTATTTATATATTAAAAAATATGTTTAAGTATTAAAATAATATAAGAAATAAATTATATATTAAAATTTTATGATGAGGAGTGTTAGATTTTGATAATAATATATGAAATAAATATTATATTAGTTCACATAAAAGGTAGGTGGAATATTTATCACACCTCAAAAGTCTAAAGATAAATTCAAAGGATAAATAAAAGAGTAGTTTATTATGTAAGCTAATAGATGAAACAGTCCTATTATTTAGGGAAAAACTCCAAACAACCTACAACCTATATGAGACAAATTACAAGAACATGCTAATGGTAGCACAATTTAATAACAAATGTAAAAATAATCCCATAATTCTAAGATACATTCTATAATGTTAATATTAGTCTAATACCCCCTAAATGACTAAACTATATACAATTATGACTAAACATTTACAATTATATGCTTATTTCTGAACTTGACAAATTTATCTTTACTAATTGGTTTAATTATCATGTCTACAATCTAGTCATCTATAAGTCAATAATAAAGATAAATTCCTTCATATTAATCTACTGATAAATTTAATGATGATGAAATTGAATATGTATAGTCCTATCATGATAGATTGGGCTTTTTATGATCTTGACAACACTTTGGTTGCCACAAAAAAGTGAGGTTGGTGTAGTTTAATATGATTGAATATAAACTAGTAACCTTATTTACCACATTTTTTCATAACCTATATTGTTTTGCCTTATATTCTACTTCAATGGAATATAAGGAAATTGTGCTTTGGTGCTTTCTCTATATAGAAATTAATTTTAACCCAAAAGTGAAAATATAACAAATTGTAGGCATTCTTGTATCAACTAATCTAACCCTTGATCATAATCAATATATCTAGCTAGCATGAAATGAATAGATTTCTTATAAAGAGTATTGAATTCAAGAGACCCATTAACACATTAAAGGAACCATTTTGTAGCTTGACAATATTCCTCTTGAGGTTTAGACATGAAATGAGAAAGATAAGTGCAAAAAATAGATTTTCTCTAATAGTTAAATAAATCAAACTATCAACCAATTGTTGACACATTATTTCATTGAAAAGTGATAAAAAAATTTTGGTTGAGAGCTTGATCCCAACTTCCATAAGTGTAGATGTTGCATCACATTATTCATTCATTTTTTTTTTAAATAGATTTTTCATACTTATTTTGTGATACAAAAATTTTATGATCAATTTCCCAAAATTCTATACCTAAAAAATATTGAAGAAAGCTTATATTTTTCATTTCAAAATGAGAACACATATCATGTTTTAAGTATTCAATTAAAATCATAATTCTTCTAGTGATGCCAAGATCATCAACATAAACAATTAGGATCAATGTCACCACCATGTTGTTTTTAAGAGAGAGTGGGTTTAAAATATATTTTTATTAAACAAAAATCTCTAAGATATTGATCTATTTTAAAATACCAAGTTCAAAGAACCTACTTAATTCTATACAAGTGCTTAATGAACCTACAAATTAAATGCCCTTTTCTTAAAACTTAGAACTATTATTGTTGAGTCATGTAGACCTCTAATGCAGAGGGATAAATAAATCCAAGAAAATTAAGGTTTTTATATTATATAGACTCTACTGAAAGTGTCTCAAACCCCACTTGTTAGGGTGAACTCAAAGAAACAAGTTCTTGCTTAAACCCTCAAAGAAACCTAGGGTTTTGATAGTCTTTATGACAAAGAACACACTTAGACCTTCATATCTCACTCATACAATTGAATTAGAACTTCTCCTTTGGTGGGTGCTTGGGAAGAAACCTAAAGAAGAACTTAACCAAGATTCATAAATTTTTGATAATGCAAACAAAAGTTATGAATTTTTTAAGCCTGTTGGAAACCCTAGTTCTGAAACAGGGTTGTTGGTAGTATTTTTTCCATAACTTGCTCAAAACACAATTAAATCAAACCAAAATAATTGCATTGAATTCTTAAAACAAAAATATATCATCCCATCCATTCACATACCTACAACTATTCCATACAAGGTTGTACAATGGTGTTTTTAGACTGTAATTACAAAAAATTGACATAAAACTGACAAAGAATAGGGTATTTCATGAAATCTTGCTCCCACAGCTTCTTGGAGCATGTATTCTCATTGATTCAACATGAATGAACATAAAAAAAATTACCATTTGAAAATACATGCTTTTATTTTAAAAATCTAATGTAGGGCCTAATGTCTTTTTGCACTTAAACTTGCAAAATATACATCTTTTTACCACCTAGAGCTAAAAAAAAACATGAACAATGACCCTACATGGTCTTACATGGTCTGTCAAGACCTTATTACATAATCAAAAGGATCCCATTGAGTGGGAATCCATGATAAAACACACTTTCTCATTAAAATCCAAAACTTACATTTTCAGGTTGCTAGATGCTCCTACATCATACTCCCGAGGTGGGAGAAATTTGAGTTCCATCTCAAATGATGGTCTTTTTTTGTTTTCTTCTTCCAATTGTTTTGTATTCTTATTTTTTATTTGAACTCCTCTTGATCCTCTCTAGGCTTGGCTTTATTATCTCTATGATTCTTGGTTTTCACTCTTTTGTTTCGCTCTTCTTGTATCTTCTCCTTATCTCCTTCTCAGCTGCAAGACTCCAAAATTCTATTTCTCTTTCATATGACTCATTTTTGTTGTTCATTTCTTCATCCTCTTCATTCTCTCCTTGATTTTCACCTATACAAACATTATCATCAACATACATTGGATAAAACCCATGAAGCCAATGTGCCTCTTCACTAGCTCCTTGTGCTTGTTTTCTTGTTTCTTCCTTTATCCCAGCTATACCTATCTTCTTATCAACTTTCTTATCATCACCAACCTGCTAGTTCCTTGAATGCATCTCTTGCCAATGGACCTTTGTATATGTGTCTACTTGAGAACATTTTTCTCTCATTATTGTTGATAACGATGTTAATCACAACAATAGTGTAGATAAAATCCTCATAGGAAAACCACAAAGAACCTATCTTCACTTGAAAGACTTAACTAGGGAAACCTAAAAGTTTGAGTAAAAGGGAAAGGTTGAATTAGCTTAATCCCAAGGCTTGAGTAGTCAAGTCTTGACCATGCTAGGTTTGCTTTAGGGTATGATGTGATATTGTTGTCAATCTCAAGGGGTCTATGTTTATCTCTGGTTTCTTTAAGAATCATAATCATCAGATAAAAGATTTTCAATTCGAACATTAATCAAATTCATGAAATCAAATGATTTGCAATAATATTTCGTGAATATCAAACGATTTTTATTTTACTTAAGTAGATTTAGCTTTAAGCATTCAACAATTTCATAGAAACGAAGGATTTTCAATAATATATATTTCCATTCATTCATCTCTTTTTTTAGAACATTTTCTAAAATTTAACATCTAATCTAGAATAAAGCATCAAAATATTGAAAAAATAAAATTGCTTTGGGGTATTCTCCATGCATGCCCCAAGATTTAATCAAATCAAAGAAAACCACTCTATACTTCACCAAATTGCTTCACAACTAGACATAGAATGGTGCGATATTTTAAAGAGAGGGGTTTAGTTTGGACACTGAGTAGGTTTTGTATGCACCCTTAAATGATGCAACATATAGTCTTGTCTGGCTAGATGAACAAACTAACTACAAAAGATACATGGGATAGGTATTTATCAAATTGGCTTTGATATTGATTAATTTCTATGTGCATACAAGTTTTTAATCCAAAATGATTCTTAAAAAAGTAAAAAAGAACAAAACTTAGAGAAGTTTTGGCTCTTCCGACATCCACAAATTCTGAACTTAACTTAGAAAGAAGTATCCCTTGGCCTTTTATAGAAACAAGACACATGTAGGATAAGATAAATACATGAGAGGAAATCTAAGGGATGAATCGTATCAAGGAATGTGGAATATGGTGGCTGGTAAGAGAATTGCAAACAAAGTCAACGAAGGTCAACCTTCTTCCACACGTTGATGTCCGTCAGGTTTTTCATCTTCTTATTATCATCAAGATAATAACTTGAATCTGGATAGTATGTAGTGACTTTCCTATATATTCAGAATGATTGCTTTATCATCTTGTTCCTACACTTCGGTTCTACCTCAGGCTTTCTACTCTCAAGAATGAGCTTCCTCGAAGGTTGGCGCTTTCCTTTGCCACATGTGTAATACCAAGATTCTCGGTATTTCGATGACTCGAGCTCCTTCGCATAATTTCTTGGAATGTGTAGCCTGATTTGGATATGATTCTATCTGTGATCCAAATTTGCCTATCCGTCCATACCTAAACTTTGCATTGCAATCTGCTTCTCCTACAATCACAAATTCCACCTATTAAATCCCTTTAAAAATATTTATAAAAATCAAATGTAAATAAAACCATCATTAATTAATTATAATTATAAATCCATCATAAATAACACGCTTTCAAGAAAATCATATATTCTCATGTAATTATCTTTTTAGACCAGGTTACCAGACCATCAAACCTTTTGGATAACCTTAAAATTTTAAAACTTTACTTTGCATTGTTACTAGGTACCCGACACCCGATATTCAACTTTCACCCATAATTTTCTCAGACTTTGGCTTTTATTAGAACTTCCATATTTACTGGACCTTTACTCTCAGACCAGAACACTTTTCTCAATACTTTGCTTTACCTTTTACATTTTTGGCTTTCTCGGTTCTTGGTACCCGGTACCTAGAACAATTGAATTACGAAGTACTCTTTCAAAAAGATTTATCTTTGCTTTTCATTTCTAGTGATCTTTCCAACTAGCCAACAACTTCCATAAGCTTTAGTTTTCACTTGGGGTCCCCAAGTCTTACATTCTTGGGGCATGTTGTGAGACCACAAAACAACTTGCAACCAATAAAACTAAATTTAAACCAAAACTTGGGATTAAATTACCAGTTGTAAATTATAATTTATACATATTTTAAAACAATAACTCTTTATGCTTATCTAGATTCTAACATAAAAATAGTAAAACTTCTCCAAAAATATGTGTATGTGCTTTGATTAATTCTAGTTTCTGTAACTTAGTGAAAAATTAGTTCATTGACATTGAAGTACATAATTTGGTAATCCTCCAAAGCCAACCATGGATAGAGCCTTGCTTCTAGTCAAGCGCCCATAGCCCCGACAAGGTTATATTTGTAATTCTCCCAAACATAGCTCTACTACCAGCCAGGCATCTATTGTCCCGGTAGAGATATTTGGATAGCCTAAAGAGTTGTTTTTTTTTGTGTATCTTTTTTGATATTTCATTGATAGCTCATTTCAACTTGTGAGTAATGAAGCTTGCTATTAGGTTGGTAATTACAGTGGTAGTGAAGGTTACCTTTTATTTTTTCATTCAATGCAAATCCCTTCATCATTTCACTACTTCCCATAAACTCATTTAATAATTCCCTATTGGTGTGTATTCCCGGCTAAACTTTACCACTCTTATGCCAAATCCTAGCTAATTGCAACTCGCTATATGTTAGAAGATATGCATAAATTAAAATTTAGCAGCAAACAACTTAATCACCAAATTTAAATCTAAATTTAGAACCATTAGTTACCATCCTTTCATTTGAATTTGATGGCAACTGCTAAATACTTGACTAGCGGTTCTGATTTGATGGTGTTGCACCACATTAATGGATCAGAAATGTCATGATGACACTTAAACATGATCACATTATTTTGCATTAAATCCACATGCCTCAATGTGCACGTATCATTTCTTTCAAATTTTCCAAGTGATGACGTGTGCTACCTTATCGGCTTCATTTTCCTTTCACTTTGCACACATGGGAACCTTCATGATTAATACGGCTTAATAAAAACATAATGAAATGACCACCATTAATTTCAAAATCTTTATCCTTCTTGATTCGCAATCTTTTTACTAACAAACTTTGAAGCAAATTGTCACTAATTGTGTAAGAATGAATTTGATTTAACATTCTACTCTAAAGAAACCCATCCGGTTGCCACCTCACTTACGATTTCCAAGACTTCGATCTAGGAAACTATGTATTGCAACTTCCTCACAGTTTTCTACAAATTTCACACTTCTCTTGAATTCTTCACACCTTTTCTTTTCTTTTCAATTATCATTTATGCTAGTGCTTGTTTGCTTCCAAGTCATGGGCACTCCAATTTGCTTGACTTGCTCTCGCCGCCAAAAAATTTTCATGGGTCGTATCATGTCTCAAAGGCTTCACAATGTTTCTTCATTCAAACTACTAGTTTCACTATTCCAAACTTGTTCTTAGTCCTTGGGGAACAATATGTTGAATCTAGAGCTTACTACTAGCTTTATTTCAACTTGGCTTCTCGCTTTGTAGCATTGTTGCTAGACATTGGGCTCTTTGTTGAAGATGTTCTCTTAGCTTCAAATATGATAGTGTGGCCTAAATATTTGGGGAATCTGGATACTATTCTATCTGTTGCACATATGACCATCAAAATCCCCTCTATGGATGGTATTCCTTGATTCCTGGATCGCAGGGAAGTAGTTCCACTCTGGCCATTCTCAATTGACCTCCATACCCCTGACTTTGAAGTTCACTGGGAAACTGCCTACGTAGGGTATTTAGCCCCAATGGATGAGGAATCCTAGATTGACTGAATGACCACTCTTTTCTACAACTCAACTCCCTCTTTTTTCTTTTTTGCTCTTTTACAACAAGAATTTTGGTACTTCCATGTATATATGTGATACACACACATATATATATTTAGCTTTATCGTACATTTTAAAGTGTGTATTTACTGTGTATGGTTTTATCATCTTACATTTCATAGCACAGTGTTATAAAATGTTTGAATCAACTCTCATGTGTATGATAAGTGAAGTAGAATTTGCTAATGCGAAGGGCCAAATAGAAAAAAAGAAAAGAAAAGAAAAGAAAAGAAAATGAAAACAATCCCTACAAAATAAAACTAACCCTAACTAACCAAAATTTACCCTAAGAAATGACTAACTCTAATAAAGCAATTTATTTTAAGCTCAATAACTATTTTCATTGTTGTTTTGGTACAAATTACAGCAGGGTTATCCTTGAATTTACTAGAATAAATTTCAAATATCCTACTGTAACAATGAAGTACCTAAATTTTTGTGTGTTTAACAAACATAAATTCAAAGGTGTACTTACCAATAAATTATCTCACATGTATGAAAACAACCTCATTAAAGGTCGATTGCACACACTTTCGTTGGTTTGTTAATACTCTACCTTCTTCCAGTCCTGGTTCATGTTTTTCTTTTTTACTTTGTTCAATTTCATGAAAGGCTATGTCCATTTCTTGATTTTCTTCTCCTCTAAAAAATTTTGCATCTTCAGCCTTGTCTTCACTTTAAACTTTGTTAGACCAAGCAATATCACAATTTATATTGTTATCAGAGAGAGAAAAAGTAAAAACTTGATACTCTGTATCTTGCATGAAATCAAGAAAATTTCCCTTTTTAGCTTGTGAATTTTTAGTTTGGAACAAATAAACATGTTTCTCCCACTTGATTTTTCTACTCTTTCTCTTCACTAATGTTTTCCACGTGTGAAGAGAATGATGACTCATCAATGATGTTTCCTTGTTTTCAGTGAAATAATTCTGAGTCTCAACATTCTTGCCTATCTTCCTATAAAACCTTAAGATTTTCTTCATAACAATTATAGTTAACAAACCGTTTTGATATATCAATTAATTTTTTAAAATTTTCAGATCCACTAGGGTTATACTCTTTTTCATAATTCAAAATATTTTTTGCTAATGGTCCCTTTCTCTTGGTAGTTAAAACTTTTTCCTTTAACAGAATCACCTTATATGTAGCCAAACTTACCCTAGTTAAAAATATTTCACAATCGAGTTCATTGTGATTAGTTGTAGCATGAATTCTACACTTGACAATGAATCTACCAAAGGTGAATAAACTCAAAGGATATAGTCTCTGGTTAAGAATTTTCCAGAGTTTTTCAACTTCCATTTTTGAAATATCGGCTTGCATAGTCTTTCGTCTTACAAGCTACTTTTAAACCCAGAAAGAATACAAATTATTAAACAAAACCCAAAGGGAAAGATATAAAAAGAAAAAGTGAGCCCTCCTTCTAGCGCCAGTTCTTGTTGATGACAATGTTAGTCACAATGACAGTGTAGATAAAATCCTCACAGGAAAACCGCGAAGAACCTATCTTTACTTGAAAGACTGAACTCGGTAAACCTAAAGTCCAAGTAAAAGGGAAAAGTTGACTTAGCTTAATCCTAAGGCTTCAATAGTCAGGCCTTAACCATACTAGGTTCACTTCAAGGTATGATGTGATATTGGTGTTAATTTCAAGGGGTCTATGGTTATCTCTGGTTTCTTTAAGAATAATAAGTATCAAATAAAAGCTTTTTAGTTTGAACATTAAAAAAATTCATGAAATCAACAGATTTATAATAATATTTCATGAATATCAAACAATTTTGCTTTCACTTAAGTAGATTTAGCTTTAAGCATTTAGAAATTTCATAGAAACGAAATATTTTCAATAATATTTCCATTCATTCATCTCTTTTTTTAGAACATTTTCTAAAATTTAACATCTAATCTAAAATAAAGCATCAAAATACTAAAAAATAAAATTGCTCCTAGGTATTCTCCACACATGCCCCAAGATTTAATCAAATAAAAGCAAACTGCTCTATACTTCACCAGATTGCTTCACAACTAGGCATAGAATGATGTGAGCTTTTAAAGAGAGGGGTTTAGTTTGGACACCAAGTAGGTTCTATATGTTCCCTTAAATGGCGCAACATACAGTCTTGTCCAGTTGAATGAATAAACCAACTAAAAAAGATACATGAGATAGGTATCTATCAAATTGGCTTTGATATTGATTAATTTCTATGTGCCTACAATTTTTTTATCTAGAATGATTCAAAAAATAGAAAAAAAGAACAAAAATTAGAGAATTTTTGGCTCTTCTGACATCCACAAATTTTGAACTTAACTTAGAAAGAAGTATCCCCTATCCTTTTATAGAAACAAGACATAGGTAGGATAAGACTGTAAATACATGAGAGGAAATCCAAGGGATGAATAACATCAAGGCACATGGAATATGGTGACGGGTAAGAGAATTGCAAACAAAGTCAACAAAGGTCAACCTTCATTTGCACGTTGATGTCCTTTGGGTGTTTCATCTTCTTATTATTGCAAAGATAATAATTTGAATCTAGATAGTATGTAGGAACTTTCCCATATATTCAGAATGATTGATTTATCATCCTATTCCTACACTTCGGTTCTGCCTCAGGATTTCTACTCTTGGGAATGAGCTTCCCTAGAGGTTGGCGCTTTCCTTCGCCACATATATGTAGTACCAGGATCCCCGGTATTTTGATGACTTGAGCTCCTCCTTCACATAATTTTTTGGAATGTGTAGCCCGATTTGGATATGATTCTATCTCTGATCCAAATTTTCCTAACCATCCATACCCAAAATTTGCATCGCAATCTGCTTCTTCCGCAATCACAAATTCCACCTATTAAATCCCTTTTAAAACATTTATAAAAATATCATGTAAATAAAACCATCATTAATTCATTATCATTATAAATCCATCATAAATAACACACTTTCAATAAAATCATATATTCTCGTGTAATTATCTTTTTAGACCAGGTTACTGGACCATTGGACCTTTTGGATAACCTCAAAATTTTAAAACTTTACTTTGCATTGTTACTCGATACCCGGTATTTAGCTTTCACCCATAATTTGCCCAGACCTTGGATTTTATCAGAACTGGCATATTTACTGAACCTTTACTCCCGAACCAGAACACTTCGCTCAATACTTTGCTTTACCTTTTACATTTCTAGCTTTCCCGGTTCCCGGTAATCGAAAAACTTGAATTACGAAGTACTCTTTCAAAAAGATTTCTCTTTGCTTTTCACATTCACTGATCTTTCCAACTAGCCAACACCTGCCATAAGTGTTAGTTTTCACTTGAGATCCCCAAGTCTTACAATCTTGGGGCGTGTTGTGAGACCACACAAAAAATAATTCTACACTTTCTCTTACACTTTGCTTAGCTTGAAGATACTCTTGATCTTCCTTCTTGCCAATGCCAATTAATTCGTCTTCTTTGTTTGCTTCATCTTCTCTTTTAAAGGAAGCCATTTGTTGCCTTCTTCTTTTCTTAACAATCATTTTTATGGGCCACTTCACCTTCTTGCACATTGGCCAATAACCAACATATTCTTGGTATCCTTCCTCAAGCCACTGTTGTACTACAAGCTTAATATCTTTCCTCAACTTTGTCATTTCTCTATCAAACTCTACATCTTGTCTTATCTTATTGAATTTCATCTTGGCCTTCTTCTTGAGGCTTTCTTTCTATTGCATCTTTTATTTTCTTTTCTTCTTGCTCAATCTTTTGGTACCCAGGTTCATCACATTAACCTGTCAATTTGCAATACACATCTCTCCAAGAATCGATGAATATAACTAACTTCTTCATCAAACCATTTCCAAACTCTCAACTTCCTCTTCACAGACCTTTTAGGCTCTAATACCAAAATTATGTAGAGGGATAAACAAATGCAAGAAAATTAAGGTTTTTAGATTCTATAGACTCTACTAATAGTGTCTCAAACCCCACTTGTTAGGGTGAACTCAAAGAAAAAATTTCTTGCTTAAAATATCAAAGAAACCTAGGGTTTTGAGAGTCTTTATGACAAAGAACACAATCATACCTTCACATCTCACTCATACGATTGAATTAGGGCTTCTCCTTTGGTGAGCACTTGGGTAGCAACCTAAAGAAGAACTTCAACAATTTCATCAATTTTTAACGGTGCAAATAAGAGATGAATTTTTTAGATAAAAAATTTGAATAAAATTAAGGTTTTTAGATTCTATAGACTCTAATGACAGTGTCTCAAACCCCATGTATTATTGTGAACTCAAAGAAACAAGTTCTTGCTTAAATCCTTAAAAAACCTAGGATTTTGATAGTCTTTATGAAAAATAACACACTCGGACTCTCATATCTCACTCATACGATTGAATTAGGAATTATCCTTTGGTGGGAGCCTGGGTAGAAACCTAAAGAAGAACTTCACCAAGTTTCATCAATTTTTGATGGTGCAAACAAAAATTATGAATTTTTTAAGCTTGTTGGGAACCCTAGTTTTGAAATAGGGCTGCTGCTAGTATTTTTGCCATAACTTGCTCAAAACACAATGAAATCATGCAAAAACAATTGAATTGGATTCTTAAAAAAGATAATATATGATCACATCCATTCACATACCTACAAATATTTCATACAAGGCCATACAATATTATTTTCAGATTGTAATTGCAGAAAATTGACATGAAATTGAAAAAAAGGTATTTCATGAAATCTTGCTCCCACAACTTCTTGGAGCATGTATTCTCATTGATTCAACATGAATGAACATTAAAAATAGTTGACATTTGAAAATACATGCTTTTCTTTCAAAAACTTAATGTAGCCTAATGTCTTTTTGCACTTAAACTTGCAAAACATGAATTTTTACCACCTAGAACCAAACAAAAACATGAACAATGACCCTACATGGTCTTACATGGTATTTTAAGACCTTCTTACATAATAAAAAGGATCCCATTGAGTGGGAATCCATTATAAACACACTTTCTCATCAAAATCCAAAACTTACATTTTTTAGGTTGCTAGCTGCTCCTGCATCAACCTCTTCCTCTAATTCTCCATTTAAGAAGGAACTTTTGACATCCACCTAATATACCTTCCATCCAAATTGAGTAGAAATAGATATAACTAGCTAAAAGGTTACCATTTATATAGTAAGAGAAAATATCTCTTTATTATCTACCCCTTCATGTGAATACACTTTAGTAATGAGATGGGCTATATACTTGTCTAAAAAGCCATCTGATTTACACTTATCTTTATAAATCTATTTGCAAGCAATGGGCTCTTTATTTGGGGAAAGGTTAATAACACTCAAATATTTTTTTATCAATACATCATATTCTAAGTTCACAACACCATTCCATTTAGTGATGAAGTATGGAATCAAGCCTATTTCACAAACTCACAACAACATACAATGCAACTCATAAAGTATTGTAAATAAAACAAAAATCTGCAAATAGTGTCTTCAATTTCTCATTCAAACTCTCCTAAAATCACTTAATAAAAAGGAAAATTTGAAATTACATTTTTTTTCATCCATATGGGCAGATATAAACCATTAATTTTTTTTTTATAAATCTAGTATATAACAGCAAGATCAAATACATAAATTATCTCCTTCAATCCCTCTTCATTTGAAGCTCTCTAGCTCCCTATAACTTGTAATCTTCAACTGCAAAATCATTGTTGTAATAACCAACAATATTCCACTATTTTTGTTGCTGTATATCACCTCAAAACCTACAACAAAATATCATTTTCTCCTCCCCAAAGAAAAGCCATGCTTATCTCTTCTTCCTCCAAAAATCTGCCCCTGAAGACAAACTCAAAAATTTCCAAATAAAACATTTAACACTAGTTTCGAAAATCAGATTTTTCCCTCCTTTGAAAATGCCACTCCAAAAATTAGAAAAGTGTAAAATGCTCCATGATGCATTTTAGTAACTCCAAAAAAAAATCCACACCAAGATTAGCTTTTTAATTTTTATGCTTTCAAACTTAAATTTATTTCCTCCACTATCTTCCACTTCAAGATTTGCAACAATATAATAAGACCAATTATTTAATATATTATATTTGGTCTAATATATTGTAATTCATTCCTCCAATAACATTATCCATAAAACAAAAATAATAAAAATAAAATACTCTTTTTTTTGGTTGATGTTGATTGTTGGTTCCCCGAATGCTCCTACATCAGACACGCCGGGTAAGAAAACATTTTGTGAATAAAACTCACAAAATGGAGCTGGGTAATAGAACTACCCTTCTAGGTTGTAAACAATCTCCAACAAATTTCATCACTAATTTAGACAAAAATATATATTTTGCCTGCCTCTTGTAGCACTTAGATGGGATATTTTTTGTCTTCCTCCACCAAGTGTGCACTCTACTCATCCTTCTTCTCATGGACTCACATCCACCATAGACCCTCCTCCTCCTCCAAAGACTCTTTCCTCTGTGCTCTTCATTCATGGGATCTATTCCACCACTAATAGCTACCTAAGCATCCTTTACAAGTTCTATATATAAATATGCATTATGCATGCACCAATCTACAATTACATATTTTACTTTCTTTTTTGCAAACACACCAAAATCTACATTTACCTCTTTCTTCTCCATGGCCGCAACATCAACCTTCTCAACATGAAAATCATCTTTATTAAATTCAATAAGAAAATATTTTACCTTCTCATCACTTGTTGCAACTTCAATTTTATTTCCTTCTTTCATACCTTTAATAAGACATGCAACTGTATCATTTTCTTGTCCTTTAACCAATGCATCACACTCTTCTTCCACTGTTGCATTCTTTTCACCTACACAAAATCTACTTTCATATTTATCATAAAAATGAAAAATATTATGCATTACCTCTTTCTCCTTGCTACTGTTAGCCACCATATCTTCTTCACCTTCACTCATAGCTACGATTTCATTTTTAAATAATATTATTCCCTCCAAAGGACACTCATCCACTACTACAACATCATTTTTCTCCTCAATTGCTGCACCTTATTTTTGCCTCTCAACCTCTACTGCACTTTTCTCTTGTTTCTCACTCTATTTCTATATATATTCTTCAAAGCATACTTCTACAAGATTTTTTCCTTCCTCTTCACCTACATACACAACTATGACAAACCTTTTGCATTTCTTCTTTGGAATTTCATCAAACACTTTCCACACACTTTCAATCTTCAACCTCTCAAGTATAGACTACCTCACATTTGGTGATTTGTCTACACACCACACACACTCCACCCCTAGGTCTTGGTGCAAACTGCCTCTAATCGACACTTCTTCCTGCACACTCAAAAACACTAGTTTTGATACCATTGATGAAGTAGGGAATCAATTCTCATTCACAAACTCACAAAAACATACAATGTAACTCATAAAGTATTTTAAATAAAACAAAAATCTGCAAATAGTGTCTTCAATTTCTCATTCAAACTCTCTTAAAATCACTCAATAACAAGAAAATTTTGAAATTACATTTTTTTGCAGCATATGGGCTGATGTAAACCATTAAAAATATTTTACAAATCTAATATACAACATCAATATCAAATACATAAATGATCTCCTTCAACCCCTCTTCATTTGAAGCTCTCTAGCTCCTTTCAACTTCCAATCTTCAACTGTAAAATCATTGTTGTAACAACCAAAAATCTTCCAATATTTTTATTGTTGTATATCACCACAACACCTACAACAAAATATTATTTTCTCCTCCCCCAAGAAAAACCACGCCTATCTCTTCTTCCTCCAAAAATTCCCCCCCCAAGACAAACTCAAAAATTGCCAAATAAAACATTTAATGTACTACTTTCGAAAATCAAAATTTTCCCTCCTTTGAAAAGGATTCTCCAACAATTAGAAAAAGCATACAATTCTCCATGATGAATTTTAGTAACTCCCAATAATAAATCCACACCAAGATTAGCTTTTTAATTTTTATGTTTTCAATCTTTAAAAAATTATTTCCTACACTATCTCCCACTTCAAGATTTGTAACAATATAACAAGGCCAATTATTTAATATATTATATTTGGCTTGATATATTGTAATTCATTACTCCAATAACATTATTCCACAAAACAAAAATAATAAAATAAAATACTCTTTTTGGTTGATGCTTATTGCTGGTACCCATGGATGCTCCTGCATCAGACACATCGGGTAACCCAGGAAAATTTTTGTGAGTAAAAATCACAAAATGGAGTTGGATAATATAACTACCCTTCCAGGTTGTAAACAACCTGCAACAAACTCCATCACTGGTTTAGATAAAATAAATTATTTCCTCTGCCTCTTTCGGCACTTAGCTGGGATACTTGTCATCCTCCTCCACCAAGTGTGCACTCTACTCATCCTTCTTCTCATGGACTCACATCCACCATAGACTATCCTCCTCCAAAGACTCTTTCCTCTTTGCTCCTCATTCACGGGATCCATCCCACCACTAACTGACCACCTCCACCAAAAGCTACCTATAACATCCTTTACAAGTTCTATATATAAATATGCATTATCCATGCACCAATCTACAATTACATCTTTTACTTTCATCTTTGCAAACAAATCAAAATGTGCATTTACCTCTTCCTTCTCCATGGCCACAACATCATCCTTCTCAACATGAAAATCATCTTTATTAAATTTAATAAAAAAGAAATTATTTTCTCATCACCTGTTACAACTTCAAATTTATTCTCTTCTTTCATACCTTTAATAAGGCATGCAACTATATCACTTCCTTGTCCTTTAACCAATGCATCACACTCTTCTTCCAGTACTGCATTTTTTTCATCTACACAAAATCTACTTTCATATTCATCATAAAAATGGAAAATATTATGCATTACCTTTTTTTCCTTGCTACTATCAGCTGCCATATCTTCTTCACCTTCACTCATAGCTACAATTTCATTTTCCAATACTCTTATATCATCCAAAGGCACCCATCTACTACTACAACACCATTTTTCTCCTCAATTATTGCACATTCTTTTTTCCTCTCAACGTCTTTTGTATTTTTCTCTTCTTTCTCACTCTCTTTCTCTATGTCCTCCTTAAAGCATACTTCTGCAATATTTTTTCCTTCCTCTTCACCTACATACACAAATATGACAAAAATTTTACCTTCCTTCTTTGGAATTTTATCAAACACTTTCCACACACTTTCAATCTTCAACCTCTTAGGTATAGATTGCCTCACATTCAACGGTCTGTTTACACACCACACACACTCCACTCCCATGTCCTGGTGCAAATTGCCTCCAATTGGCACTTTTGCCTACACATTGAGGAACACTAGCTCTGATACCACTAATGAAGTAGGGAATCAAGCCTCATTCACAAACTCACAACAACATACAATGTAACTCATAAATTATTTTAAATAAAAGAAAAATCTGCAAATAATTTCTTTAATTTCTCATTCAAAGTCTCCTAAAATCACGTAATAACAAGGGAATTTTGAAATTACATTGTTTTGCAGCCATTTGGGTTGATGTAAACCATTAAAAAGATTTTATAAATCTGATATATAATAGTAATACCAAATACATAAATGATCTCCTTCAATCCCTCTTCATTTGAAGCTCTGTAGCTCCCTTCAACTTACAATATTCAACTGCAAAACCATTGTTGTAATAACCAACAATATTCCACTATTTTTGCTATTTTATATCACCTCAAAACCTACAAAAAAATATCCTTTTCTCCTCCCTCAAGAAAATCCACACCTATCTCTTCTTCCTCCAAAAATTTCCCCCCCAAGATAAACTCAAAAATTGCTAAATAAAGAATTTAACATTACTTTCAACAATACAATTTTTCCCTCCTTTGAAAAGGCTGCTACAATAATTAGAAAAAGCATAAAATGCTCCATTATGCATTTTAATAATTGCAAAAAAAAATCCACACCAAAATTAGCTTTTTAATTTTTATGCTTTCAAACTTTGAAAATTTATATCCTGCACTATCTCCCACTTCAAGATTTGCAATGATATAATAAGACCAGTTATTTAATATATTATATTTGACCTAATATATTGTAATTCATTCTTCCAATAACATTATTCCACAAAAAATAATAATAAAATAAAATACTCTTTTTTGGTTGATGTTGATTGCTGTTACCCTCGAATGCTCCTACATCAGACATGCCGGGTAGGAAAAATTTTGTGAGTAAAACTCACAAAATGGAGTTGAGTAATAGAACTAGCCTTCTAGGTTGTAAAAAATTTGCAACAAACTCCATCACTAATTTAGACAAAAGAAATTATTTCCTCTGCCTCTTCCAACACTTAGTTGGGATACTTGTCCTCCTCCACCAAGTGTGCACTCTATTCATCCTTCTTTTCGTGGACTCACATCCATCATAGAATGTCCTCCTCCTCCAAAGAATCTTTTCTCTTTGCTCCTCATTCATGGGATCCATCCCACCACTAATCAACCACCTCCACCAATAGTTACCTATAGCATCCTTTACATGTTCTATATATAAATATGCATTATTCATGTGCCGATCTATAATTACATATTTTACTTTCATCTTTGCAAACAAATAAAAATCTACATTTACCTCTTTCTTCTCCATGGCCGCAACATCATCCTTCTCAACATGAAAATCATCTTTATTAAATTTAATAAGAAATTTTTTTACCTTCTCATCACCTATTACAGCTTCAATTTTATTCTCTTCTCTCATACCTTTAATAAGACATGCAACTGTATCACCTACTTTTCCTTTAACCAATGCATCACACTCTTCTTCCACTACTACATTATTTTCATCTACACAAAATCCACTTTCATAGTCATCATAAAAATGAAAAATATTATGCATTACCTCTTTTTCCTTGCTACTGTCAGCTACCATATCTTCTTCACCTTCACTCTCAATGACAATTTCATTTTTTAATACTCTTATGTCCTTCAAAGGACACTCATCTACTGCTGTACTTTCTTTTTCCCTCTCAACCTCTACTGCACTTTTCTCTTCTTTCTCACTCTCTTTCTCTATGTCTTCCTCAAAGCGTACTTCTACAATATTTTTTCCTTCCTCTTCACCTACATATACAACTATGACAATTCCCACCCCACCTCCCCAAGAAAATCCACACCTATCTCTTCTTCCTCCAAATTTTTCCCCTCAAGACAAACTCAAAAATTGTCAAATAAAACATTTAACACTACTTTCAAAAATCAGATTTTTTCCTCCTTTGAAAAGGCCGCTCCAAAAATTAGAAAAATCATAAAATTCTCCATGATGCATTTTAGTAACTCCCAAAAAAAAATCCACACCAAGATTGGCTTTTTAATTTTTATACTTTCAAACTTTGAAAATTTATTTCTTGCACTATCTCTCACTTCAAGATTTGCAACAATATAATAAGACCAATTATTTAATATATTATATTTGGCCTAATATATTTTAATTCATTCCTCCAATAACATTATTCCATAAAACAAAAATAATAAAATAAAATACTCTTCTTTTTTGGTTGATGTTGATTGCTGGTACCCCTAGATGCTCTTGCATCATTTAGACTTCCCTTTGACCTGTACAAATATTCTAGGCTCAAATATATGTGAAACAATAGCATTTAGAGAAAAAATTACCTACTCACCACCTTGTATATGTTTTTTTTCTAAATTTGTAGATTGAACTTCCATCACTTATGGAAATTTATTCTCCCAAATATCCTTTGTCATGTTATAGTACTATTATGTCCCAAAATAGTAGATCCACAATATTGTAATATTATTATCTTCAAGGTTAGGGATATATTGTTAAGAAGGAAAATAAGGAGGTTCATCAACATATTGTAGATGATTAAATGCTGATAAATAAGAGTGGGTAGTATCTAAGCCTACTCTTTAGACTAAACTTAAACTTGATAGAGTGTTCATTGAGGTAACCTTAATATATTTATACATTGAATAAAATATTATTAGGATATGGTCTTGTACACCATTGCATAAATACTACATTATAATATTGTAATTAAATAATTATTTAGTTGTGTACCTAGGAGGTGTGTTTAGCTGCACTAGATAATTATTTTTTTTTAAACTAAAAGAGGGGTAAACTTTTTATTCAAACCAAACAAGAAAAATACAAAGCCTGGGAATTACACATCACTATCACTCTCCAATAGTTGGTCGAACTTTTGTAACAAATCTGGGGGTAATTGATCCCTTTCCACAATATTCCAATCTTGCACATGATCAGAAGCCCATTTAGCCAAACAATATGCAACCTCATTCCATTCACATGAAATATGACAAAAATAAATAAAATCCAAGGAAGCACACATATTAAGAATTTGTTTTATAATAACAGCCAAATGCTAAGTCACATCCCCTAACTGTTGCCTCTTCAACAAAGTCACTACCACCTGAGAATCAAATTCACAAATGATCTGTCTCCACCCAAGAGCATAACCACGCTCCACAGTACATAAAATGGCAAGAGCCTCCATCACATTGTTAGAATACCAACCATTATAAACAAAAAAGATAAACTCAATAGTCCTAGAGTTCTAGTTTGCCCAACACCTCCAATACCAATAGGGCTAGGATTTCCATGAGAAGAACCATCTGTGTTGATTTTCAACACACCCTGAGGAGGACACCAACGCCCCTCCCTATTTATCATCTGAAGAGGATGACAACATCTATCTCTTATGATCTGACTAATACTTTCAGCAGCTCCCCTTTGAAGAGGAAGATTGAGACGAGTACAAAAGGCAACCTCTCTAGGATTCACACCTCAACCAAGTCACACTTAGCTACAATAGTTTCTCCCAAAGAATGAAGAATTTTCCATCACAAATGTTGGACAACCAACTTCACATCTTGAAA
>VDFB02203988.1:0-20847 GCA_007258455.2 Sequoia sempervirens | reverse complement strand
TACAAAAAAGTTCATCGTGCTAGGGTCGTACAAGAGTTGATATGTTATGTTTTTATGAAAAAAACAACACCAATTTGTGTATGTCCCTCTTTTGAACCCCTTAATCTCAACCATTTTCAAAATAAATTAGTAGTTTAGAAAGTAGACTCGGAGCATTTTGATCCTTGTTTTTGTTCCATCTCAAAATTTTGAGTGTAACTATCCTCAATTTCCGCATCCAGTTAGTATTTCTTTATTTCAGAAAAAAAGTGGCCCACTTAAGTCCCCTTTTTGGGAACCATCTTTGTGCACTTACCCTCATATTTGTTAGCATAAGATAGAGAAACCCTATCACTAAGAATTTAGAGCTTGAGGTAGTAAGTGAAAGTAGAGAAAGAAAACACAAAGAAAGCCAAAATGGAGACAAACAAAGTGGCTAATGATATTTTTGATGATGTGTTAAAGCATAGAGTAACAAAATTGTTAAATAAAGCTGATAATGTGTGGGATTCCTACAAAAAATATTCATGAGAAAAATGTGAAATACTTGTAGGTTCAGAAAGCATTCCAAACTAAGTGGAATAAGTGGAGTGCTAGGGTGGGAACATTGAAAGAAATGATGCCTCAGATGTAGGAAGACCTTGAAGCTCCCACCAACATTACTGATTTATTAAAGGCCATTGATTTAGCAAATGAGATCATAACTTTTCATGGAAAGTTGGGAATGCAACTCCAAAATAAATTGAGAATGTTCAGAGAAATGGAGGGGCATGGTATGCCCAAGATATTGAATGATAAGGGTGAATTAAAGGAGTTTGACAAATGGGAGCAAGAGTCGAGAGAACTGCTTCCTCATTCTAAGATGATGTTGAGTGTTGTTGATTATTCTACATTGAATCTTAACATAGATAATATGATAGAAATAGAGATGAGGATGGAAACATTTGTCAAAGAGGTCAGGGTGATAATTGATGCAAGGTACCACCAGCATAACACAAAAGTATAGAAGTTGCTAGAAAATTTTACAAATTAAGCCAATGTTGAAGTATTGTAAAATGTTGTATCCTCTTAGTAATGAAAATTGATGATAAGTGTGGTAATGTGGATTGGGAAATACAATTTTTGGTCTTAAGTATGCAAATATGGTGAGTAATAGATGGGAGAAATACAATGCATAGCCTAGAAATAGTACAAATTAGGCATTTGCTATTAAAGTAGGGAAAAAATATTGTTTTCTACCCAGTTTAATTTTGGTGACAAGGATGCAGATGTGGAAGATATTTTGTCTCTTATGCCTTTCTACACTTTATACTTTTCTCTCTTTTATGTTTGGTGTACGTGGATACAATTTTGGAGCACGTAGATATTGCTAAATCAGCCTGGAGATGCCTTTTGAAAGGTGGAATATGATCTCCATCAAAAAATGAAAATGGTTTTTGTCTCATGTAATGTATTTCCCTCCATTTGGAAATGTAAATATAACTAAAAAGGGAATGTATTTTGTATCGGTCCAATTGAGAAGGGACATGTGTACTTTTTGGCCTGAAGCTTGTTTTGCTCCTTCATTTCTATAAGAAGGAATTCAAGGCCATAAGTACTGGTTCATTGTTTTCTATTGATCACAGAGAATTTTGTAAAGGGAATACATAAAACATTTTAAATTTTTGTCTTAGGTTTTGAGTCAATCAGTCTACATATGTAATTTTGATAAAAATACTAGCAATTGAATACAAAATGGTTCAAATTCAAAACCATTTCTCTCCTATGTACTTGTTTCATAAATTATGAATAATATGATAAAGGAATATCTTATTTATCAAAGATTGTGTGAATGACAATGAAATAGGAATTTATAAGTAGTGTGATAAGTGTTGTTCTTTAAAAATGATGTAGAATAACATATCAAATTCAGTACCATGGAATACAATATAAAATATAAAATATCACAATTTCGTGGAATACAATATAAAATATCATCAAATACAATTTGGAATATGATTCGTGAAGTGAAATATAAAATAAAATATCATGACGTGCAATGATTCACAATTTCATGGAATACAATATAAACTATCATCAACTACAGTTTGGAACAATGGAAACTGATTCATGAAGTGTAGTATAAATACTTAAAAGCTAATAATTCAATTCCATTTCCCAAATGGAGTTAGGGTCTTGAAATTGACGTTCAACTTGAGATGAAATAAAAGAGTCGTCTTGATTTTGAGTCTTCTCTTCATTTTTTTCGGCCTGTGTCTCAATTCCAACATTCATTGTGTCACTGTCATTTGTCCCACTCCAGCATTTGGAATTGGAGTGTTGCAAAATGCTCCTCTTTTGCATGTGGACCTTCAGATTGTGAGCACCCTTTCAAAAGGATTTTTTTTGACATTATATGCAGTTCCTTTCATTCTCAAGCAATTTTCCAAATTCTTGTCTAGTTTGTTTCTTAACTTTGATTTCAAAAATGTCAATAAACTAAAAGCTCTCTCATCCTCCACCGACCCCAATATCATTGTTTGACATAAATCAACAATTTTGAAATATTTTGATATCGTACCACACAATATTTCACTCTGACCCAAGTTTTTCCAAACCTTTATTATTGATCCTGGTTCAGAGGCCTTCTCCATGCACATGGAATCATACTGGTCCCTCATAGTTATTGCAAAATTCTTACATTGTTGTCTAAGCTTATCTTCATTTAAAATTCCTTCTATTGTTTTCTCATTGTATGTTACACTTTTCAAAAATTGTTCGATCAAAATATTTACTTTATCATGAAAATATTTTGGGCTATCTCAGTTTACCCAAAATTTAGGATACACAATACCCATGGCTTAAAGTATTTCATGTCAAGGGAATCTTTCATAAATTTCTCAGGAAAGAAATTTTACAATTTCCTTCAAATTATCACTAAAAATTTTAACAATTTCATTAAAATATTCCTCTCTAATAGGTACTTCTCTAATAGAGCGTTTGGCTATTTTACAATGGTACATTGGTATCTTATATCCATGTACATAGATACATAAGTGCTCGCTTGCATTAAACTACAAATAATTATTAGGCTTATTCAAATCAGTAATTTTTTGCCACATGAAAAAATTTGGGCTTTCTTGTGCTAGATCTAGGTATAGATGATCGAGGGCCATGCATTATTGTCTACGTAGTTTGGAATATTCATAAATATACATAGTTCTATCTTGGTCTTTCTTCACAAGATTGTTCATTTCATCGAGCATGGGGAGAAGACTAGCTAAATTCAAGAGTGTCTCTATCGCTTAGCCTATGTAAGAGGTCAGGAGATTTGTCTATTGTGCTACGATGCTTGTACATTACTCCAATCAAGGAATGATATTCTAAAAGAACTCATTGCAGTGGTCCATGCAGGGAGATCCATCTGGTGTCAAAATCCTTGAGAAGCTTGTTTCCTGCTATTATTCCCTCAACAAAATTTTAAAATTCTGCAAAATGTTTGGGACTTCGGCAGAAGTATGCATAAAACTCACGGACTAGGTTTTCAACTTTTGATACTGTAGGAAACTTGCTTACAATTTTGAATACTAAGTTCACTCTATGGGCCATGCAGTGAATGCCCAACATGTATGGTGCACAAGTAGTTTGTAACTTTGTGAAAAAACTACTCCTTTGACCTTACATCACTACAACTCCATCAACTCCTACACACAATTTTTGGAAATTTTCAGCTCACTTTATTACCACAATTTCATTCAAGAAATGACTGTGACTGGTTCAAACAGATTTTGTGATGTTATCCTTCTTTTTATGAACATAGAGGAAGATGAGCTTGTCGGACATGTTGTTGTTTTACTAATTATGATGAATATGGGTACTTTGACAGCCAATCAAGATGAAAATTCCTTGTCATTTCCCACTCGCACCACACTTTTGATTTTCCTTTTCTTTTCTTGCTACCATCATCATCCAAGTCAATTATCTCATTTTGGCTAACTAGGGTATCCCTTGGAACATCTTCTACAATATTGAAATCCTCATTTGACTCATTTAACTCAATGAAAATCTCACCTTGAAATTCTGATGGTGGTGAGGTATTGTGAATTCCTTCTTCATTAATATTTTGTGGAAGAGTTGATAATGTAGCTCCATCTTGATCTGATGGATTAGAAGCATTGCCAATTCCAAAGTAAAATTGTATGGTACCTCTATGTTTTGGGCATTTTGATGGCCTCTCAGTCCCTTCACCACCCTGAGGAGTCTTACCCTTGCTGCTCGACATATTGATCTCTCACTTCAAATAAAAGTTGGAAAAATATGTCTTCTTGTTTGAGAAGGAAAAAGAATATAGATCACATTCCCTACTCAATAGCATATTTAAGATTGAAGCAAGAATGGAAAAGAGACGAAGAAATCTTATAACACTATGAAGAAATGATCACTCACCTTTAAGTTTAGGTTTTTTCTGACTTGTTATTCGTTAATGCAAGAATGCTTGTGTGGGTATGTGTAGGATCATCATGGAAAAAACAGGCCCTTAAGTGGCAAAAAAATTCAAAAAAATCAGAGTTAGGCAACTTGACGTAAAAATTTGAATAAGCTATCTATATTATTTCAAAAATATGTAAGAATAGAATCTGTAAAAAATTGAATGTAGTTTCTAAGCTAATAGGTTTATTTAAAAGAAAAATAAATCTATTTAGTGAAAATTTGAAATTTCAATGCAGTAGTACTTAAATTTTAGGGAAAAAATAAGTAGGTGTCTGTCTAACCACCCTAACCACAATAAATGATGATATTTTTTTAACATTTTAGATATAAGTAAAGGACTGCCTGATGTGATGCATTTTTTTGTAATTTTTTCCAAGTAAATAGTTAATTATGAATTTTTATTACAAAATTTTAAAAATATAACACCATGTTTGACCACCTTAACTTGGTCGTAAAACTCATGAAATCTTCAATTTTTATTTTTTAAAAATGTGATACCATTTGAAGTTATAGATTTTTCCGTAATCGCCTATCAATCAAGACATTCTCAGCTCACCAAAATGCAAAACAAATGTATACCTCATTTTATTAATTCAAAACAAAGCATTAATTTATATTGCGGAAAGCCGAGAATCCTCCTCCTTTAAAAACCCTCTTTTGTTCTTATTAGTCTTTGGTAAAAAGGGTTGTCGTACCATTACACCCATCATATCGCCATAATTTTTGTCTATCATGATCTTGCACATACTGTTGTAAGTTTGTAACTTGCCTACCATCAACTTCAAGGTTCCAAGTCCAACTTCCCAAATCGTGAACTAAAAACAAAATGTGTAAGAATAAATGATAGTTTCGATTGTATTTATATCAATCCATATTTGGAAAATTCCATGAGATTTTTAAATGGTATATTAAAAATTTGGCGAATCCTGTGTGCTTATACAATGATACGTTTTAATTTTTAAGGCGATTATGGCCCTACAATTAGCACGGAGGTGTCACAAAAATTGGCGAAATGTGTCCTCAAATGTAATTATTTTTTAATGTTATTGGAAAAATGGGTCCTCATAAGCAACTATTTGTAAATTTTAATTGGAAAAATGGGTCATGATACAATGTTGTTTTAATAGTATTTCTGAATATGTAGGTGTTTTATTACATGCTTATGGGATTCTAGGCAAAAATATTAATCAGTCCATTTGAAATGCATAGTTTTTTATGACGAATTTGTTGCTTAAATATGCCTCATATAAAAATTGATGGTGAATGGACATGCATTGGACCGATAATTCATAAAATATGGATGATTTGGACACCCTGTTGGGTGAGATTAATTCACCAATTTTGACTTGGCCGATTTCTAAAATTCACCAATTGGTGAAGATTCACCACTAAAGTTTTCCTTGATAAGGGTATGTAAGTTATGAAAATACAATATATGTAGAGATTTTAAATTCAAACTTGATAATTCTCACAATTTAATGCATAATAATGGTATGACCATTTCTTAGTTCAAGTATTTTAGGAGGGAGATCATAAGGGTTTTAGGCCTCAAATTAATCAATGATTGGTACTAGGTTAACTCCCTCACAATATTTCTTGAATTACCATAGTTACAAGATACCTTGTTAATCCCAACAATTATTATTGATGAAACAAACAATATTTTTCCAAGTATAAGGATATTGACAATATCAAGTTGGTAAGGAATTTGTAAGGAAACCAAATGATATAATTTTGTAACAATATTTTTCTAACATAATTTTCCTTCATAATCCTAACTCAGATCACATCAATTTTCCTTTAGCATATTAATCATATCAATGATATGATCATTAGTAGGATCAATTACCATTATTGTACAAGATAATGATATACAAAAGGTTTATTCAGAACCCAAAATTTATAAACCTTAATATATATAGACTTAAGATATTGAACAATTTTCCTTTCTTCTTATTGTTATTACAAAAAATACCTCAAGGAGATTATACCAACTCTTTTTGATTTTTATAGAGAAGCCTATAACGTAGATATATTCAACTCTTTTAAAATCTATGCATAGTTTTAAAGTTAAAAAATTAGGCTCAATCCAATATCATTGTCTAGTATGTCATTGTATTCTAAATATCACATTATGCTAAATAGTATTAACATATTCCAAACCACATAGAATCATTAATAGTAATCAATATCCATGTAAAGAAGAAGTTTACCAAAAATACTAATAGTATGATATCAATGCATGGATTCTATGAGTGTTAAGGATAATATAAACTTTATTTTATGAACTTCATCACCCTAAATAATCATACATAACTATAAATATGAATTTTATTGATGATCAATGAGAATAAGCCTAAATAGATCTCATTGAGCTAGTAGAGCCCCACTTTCTTCATCACACGATAAATTAAGAAGTTACAAGGAGAATTAATCACAAGTTGAAATAATTCATAGTGGATTTTTGTGCACATGCTTATTCTTTATTAAATGTTATCAATAAGGTTTGTGAAAGTCTTGATGCTATATAGTGGCCTTGCCAATACAATAGTTGACATAATCACTATCAGTTCCTTCAATGGAAATTCTTTCTCTTTTTCATGCTCTAATTTGAGTGTAGGAAGGTAGGATGTTGATTTTCATTAATTAAATGTTTTAAAGGCCTTTCAATGATCCCATTTTGGACATATCTTGCCACCAAGGCATTTCTTAAGGCTACATTTCTTTGAGGAATTTTGTCAAAAGAATCATGTGCCTTGTCTAAGAAATTCCACATTTTGTGATAGATAATAATTTAATCTTTTTATTTATTTCCACCTATACTCCCCTCAACTAGCTTTAGCATAGAACCTACTACGCCTAATAAATTTTTAAGGTATTATAGATAAAAATTATATTTTATCTATAGAATAATAACATACCTTAAGTGGTAATTTACTAGTCATTTGACTATGAGTTACATGGTTTGTGTAGCTCCATTGACGATAGGGTTCTATAGTAGTTTTGATGCCTCATTTTCCTTGTCTCTTCCTTCTACTCATTTTAATCATCATGCCCTGAATAGTCCTATAGTTCTCTCCTAGTTGTGCCACTCTTCTTGTTATCCTCTCTTAGTGCCTCCAAAATGGGTTGGGCCCCTTTAGTTAATCCCCTTTTTTCTTGAATTGTGCACCCTCCATTCATCCTTCTTACAAGAATGATTAAATGAGGAGGGGGAATGCCATTCCTTCATAATGACATGGAGAACAAACCTTTCTTTCTCTTCCCTAGGTTCCCATGCTCACATACAATGTCCATCATGAAAGTAAATTGCTATTGGGGATGTGACACAATGTTGATTTTACTCTAGCAAATATTTCTAGTTTATTCACCCCTACACTAGAAAATGTGGGCATACATTAGATGAATATACTCAAATTAGTGAATTTTCTATCTAGCTATTCATGTCACTTCTATGAGTGTGGAGTCACCCTACATGTTTATGGTATCACCCTACACAACTATGTAATCAATCACACAAATATGCACAAATATGATAACTTTGTGTGAATCTAAGCTAGCATGTTGTAGATGAACTTTATGTAGTTTTAGGTTACAATTTTTTTATCTTGATTTATGTAACCTACATAAAAATGGTAGTGTATATTTATGAGAGTTGGCTAGGCCAATATTATTCTCCTTTTATCAAACCCCTAAATAGTAATTAGCCGACAGTTTTTATCAGGCTACGTAGTGTTCCAATACCGGATTTTAAAGCCCACAAAAGTCTCACGCCGGATTTTTAATGTCAGATTTGTAATGCCGAAATAAACTCCAAACATTATCTCTACCTCAAACTCATATTTGTGTTACAGAATACGCCCCGCCAAGGCCAGCCCATGCAAACAACTTGTAGTTTGTAACGGCATGCGTGAAGAAACAGGCAGCTGAACTATATGATCTATTTTTAATTATTATATGCATTATAAAAAACTACAGTTAGGGCACCAACACTCACGCTTGAGAGACGGCACTGGGATTTTGTTGGAGAATGCCCATCGACGACTTCAAGACTGCACTTCTCTCCAGCACCGCCATTGGATATCCATGAACTTAACACTTCACACGTCTTGTTATGCCCTGTTAACAACACTGCCATTGGATATGCATGTAAAAAAAACTACAGTTAGGGCACCAGCACTATGGTAATCTCACCGCCATTATGCTCTTTAAAATCTTTCCTTCTATTGTGTTCTTTACAAGTTTTAGCTTATGTGAATGGTTTGAAGCAATTGTGTTCTTTACAAGTTTTAGCTTATGTGAATGGTTTGAAGCAGCAATCGAAGGCGTTTTTCCTGCATGTTTTGCTCCTTTTTGCTCATCGTCATTGGTGTGCAGACACATTTTGTGCAGAATCTTGAGGTAAAATGTTATAGTAAGGTTTATTTTCTTTTGTTTGTGCATATTTTTCTTGACTCTTTTAATTTTATGTTGATGGTTTTTTGAATAAACATTATTCTTGTTTTCCCTCTGCAAGCAGATCCGGGGCAATTGGAAGACAGTTGTAGGCATTAACAGAGAAGGAGAGCACATTAGAGCTATTTGCTTAAGAGAGGTTAGATTCTTTATCATACAATACCAAGAAAAGATCTGTGCCTTGATCCTTCCTCTGTATTTGTGGGTGAATTTTCTCTTGTGGTAAATTAAAGGGCATTATATGAGGATTCTTTTAATGTGTTCTTGCAATTTTATTTCAATCCAAGCATTCAAGGTAGGGGTTCGTTATAGCATAATTAATACCGGGGAATCCAGGGTCGACCACAACCATCCATCTTGCATATTACAGAGCATTGTTTAATTTTATTTTTTTGGGCATTTATCCTTTCAACAAAATATTTAATGTTTATCTGGGTTTTTAAACTCAATATTTAAACCCAATAAACATAATCAACCTGATTCTACCATGCGATTGAGCTGAAACTTACGCAGATTTCTAATTATGGGTTATTGGTGGAAGTACATCTGATAGTTATCCACTGGAAACGGAAATAAATAATGTTCATCCAATCAAAATGAATGGTAAAATAAATAATGTTCATGCGTGTCTCTGTATCTTTGAATTCTAGAATGGGTTTACCCGATTTCAATAGGTTGGTATGCTGTAAACTTTGAACTCTACAAGTGGGTGTGTGAGTTTTTGAATTCTTTAATTGGGTGTGCCTGACCATTTAATTTTTATTATGTTTTTGTGCCTGCACCTTTAAATTCTATAAGTAGATGAGCCCAAACTGTTGATTTCTATTACTATTTATGACTCTTATACCCCTACATAGCCTAATTCCTCTATTATATAACTGGCCCAAAATAAGAAGGCTTAGACTGATATGTAACCACTTTTTTATCAACAATCATACTTTTCTTAGAGATATTACATGTCTGTGGGGCTTAGCTACTAAGAACTACCCACTGCACTATACATAATGATAAGACATCATTATCTTCGAAGTTTTCACATTCACTGTCCTTTGTCAAGAAACCCTTAATTGCATGATTGTCCCTGAGTTAGTGTTTTAAGGTCATTGTATCATATATTGTTATGACTGTCTCCTTTTCATTCTTTTTTGATCTTCAAAAATTACCTTATTTTAAAGGCTTAGGGGAAGGCCATTTGATCTTGTGCTGGACAAATTAATTAATAATTTCCCAATAAAATTAAGGAATATGTTTCTTTTTGTTAGCCTGGAAATACCTATTTCCAACTTCATATCGAACTACAAAAAGTTAAGTATGAGCGATTGAAGCTTAAGAGAAGAAACCCACTTCTAAAAATAGAACACATAGATGACATGAATTTAGATTCTTTCCTTAAATTAAGTATTATTTAATTATGAAATATTTGCATACAAATTTAAAACATAAAGCAATACAAATGAACAACAAATGTTGTCATAAAATTGACAAAAACCACTCTAAATTGAAATAGAATGTGTCAAATTACTAAATACTTATTTATCTGGCTTTTATGTGATAAGTGAGATTCTAGAGGCTTTTACCTCATATTTTGGAGGCTTTTACCATTAACCAACAACTGTTTGCCATTAAATAATAGCTCAAACTTGTTCTCCGATGACTCAACAATGGTTTGCACATGTGAGATTTGTTTCAAATCTCAAATCTCACACTATATCTTATGTACCAACTAATAAAAATATATTCTATTATTTATTGTAAATATCAGTAATTTGATAGTTAAACACATAATTAGCATCATAAAGGAAAACGGAATTTGCCAGCTTTGAACAGAGAAATTTTGAAAAGATATTACACATGCCAGATCCTATTATTCACCAGGTAAGGTTAAATTTCCTTTAATTCTGTCAATCCAAAAAAATCTGATAATAAGCAAAGTGGCAATTTAAAACATTGCTTCAGAATTTTCATTTTTTACATGGAAGAGAGGATTCTCACTTTCAAATAACCTTTCAAATCTATGTTGAAGGATCTCAAGGTTTGGTTTGATGCCTATTCTTTCCATTTCCTTCAAAATTTCTTTGCATTTTACCATTCTTCCTTATTTGAAGTATAGCACAATTAAATTACTATAAATATCAACCTTGTTGGTTGTTTAATTAGCTCACTAGATGCAATCAGCCCTTTGTGTAAAATGTCCTCTTTCTTCTCCTATCCTATTGGAAAGATTTCATTATCTCAATCGCTGTATCAAACTGCAAATCAGGAGTGGATATTTGGATGTTGTATTCCAATTAAATTAATCACAATTGAAATAAATGAATTTGAATAGTCAGTAGCTAGCCCCTACGATCTGCTCATGGCAATCTGCTTGTGATCCATTAGTTCTGATATGTTTGACCATCAACTGATGGTTGAGGGGTGGAAAGAGCCACCTATGGAGGGCTCAATGTTTCCATCCCTGTTCAAAAATACTACATTGGCAAGCTAGAAAGAATACCTGCCGAACAAATTGAAGCAGAGGAAAATAGTTAGAGCATACTCTTATAGATTTCTTGGAAACAGATAGATGCAAAGGATAATAGTTAGAGTATATTGTTATATGTTTATTAAAAGACATGTCAGACTTATGAAAAAGGGTTATAGTATTAACCAATGATGTAATTTTACAACAGTCCAATTTTTTTTGGCTTTGTATGTAATATAATTTCTAGAAATATATTTGTTTGCATCTCCAAGTGTTCATCTGTTATATGAATAAAAGAGTAAATTTGAGATAATTATTGTATCAGATTTATCAAGGGAACCATTATACCCCTGTTTTACATATTGGGTTTTGAAAATTATTCATTTGGAATATTGATAGCCTCAGCATGGTTTTGGAAGATTTTTAGTTGAGTTGTTATTATTAGCCCTAAATATTGTACAACAAGTTCTGTGATATTTACATAAGACTCTAGAGTCTAGAGTGAAGAAAAACCTGTTACTGATGTTAAGTAAACAGAGTTACTGCTTGCATGTAACGGCAAGGTTTTGAATGATGCTTAATGTCTTAGGGGATTTGACGTAGGATAATATTTTGTTATCTATCTCTATGTTTGCTGGTGGTAGATTGAGAGATAATTGGGTCATTGGTCTTAAGTATCTCTGTTAGCTGAGCTATGTCCATTTAAATGACTATGTTTCCACCAAGTGAAGCTGAAGCCAGAGAAACCTCAAGAATTTTACACGTTGCATGATTCCAGGACAACTTTCTTTAGGTTACCATGATTCAAAATTACTTAAATTGAAAGTGAGAAGGAAAAAATTCAGGCCACTGAGATTGTGGCAAGTTTCATAATGTGGGAGATTCAAGTCCTTGGACTCTTTGTGGCAAGTTCAATAATCCAGGAGATTCAAGTACTCAGGATCTCAGTCAGTTACCAAGCAGTGATATGTTATGAATTCCTAAGGGATGTTCTTGTGGCTTTAATCCATGTTGTCTTAGATTTTATTATTTTTAAACTTCTTTTGCGCAAGGATTTTGCACTTTTACTCCACTTAAGTTACTTTTGTGTTTCTATTAAGGTAGCTTAAATACTTAGCTTCCCCGAGACTCCAAGTTTAGTGGTTTAAAGCAGTGTAACCTATCTCAGGTGTACATGGGTTATTTTAAAAGTTACTGCAATTTCTTAAGCTTTATCTTTGAATCCCCAAGCTCATGACAGATGTCACGATCCCAGACTCAGTTCTTTATTGACCAAGCCTTAAGATTTAGCATGTAATGTTCTAGATATATTTCCTTTCTTTGCTCAGGCTCCGCTTTGTTTGTGACTTTTCTCTTTTCTTTAGTTTTTGAAGACCTGAGCAGAGTTTGATTTAAGTAAACTTTAGCCTAATTAAGGTTAAGCTCAGTAACCACAGTTGAATGGTCCTCAGATCTTGTTTGAATTATTAAGTTTCATCCTTCATGGAAGCAGAGGATTGAGTTCCTAGGATCACAACAAGTGTTTTGATGACGGGCTCTTGCAACCTCAGAGTTTATAATACCTTAAAGTTTATTTATTTTGAGAAACATGTGATTAGCCCAAATTCCACACCTAGGTTACTTTTGCTAACTCCATGTATCAGTTCTCAAACCATGTCAATTCACTGTTAACCATGTATTTAAGTTCCCAAGCTAGGGCTTAATTAATTATCTTTAATAGTCTCACGCTTCCCAGTTTGACCTTAATTTGACCACAATTATTTTTATCTTACCCTGAGTTTATCAGATTGTCAACACCCCAAGATCACAACATTTTAAAAGGTGAACCGTAAAAGCATTTGAACTTAGGGTTTCCAGGATTGAGATGTGTGGTCTTTGATCACTAAGGTATTGTGCCAGATGTCCTAACCCCAGACTGTTTGAAAATCAAGACTTAAGCTTGTGATTTGTTGCTACAAGACCCCAAAGAATACATGTTTATGTGGGCTTAAGGTTGGTGGCTGTAAAACTATATTCAATCCAAGCCATCTTTTAAAGAACAAAACAAAACAGAGCACTGGGAAAAATGAATCATCTGTGCAATCTGCCTGAGAACTGTTACCATGAATATCTGTTCTGAGAAAAAAAAATGTTTAATTTGTTTCAATTTGAATTTGTCCAATTGGATTGGTCTGTTTCAGAACTGTATCAGAGGAAGGATCCTTACACACAGCTCATTCCTCTGTTGTCATGGATCTGTCTACATGGGCAAGCAAGAGTTGTGTGGGATAAAGATTTTCCCAGACATTTCATTTTCCAACTTCTACCAGCCAAGAACAAGAATTCAGTGATGCTCTCCAGGTATAACAAAATTGTATTCAAAGTCCTAAAACATCCATAATAACAGTGGAGTGGATCTATGTAAACCCTAGAACATGACACAAGTTTAATGCAGCATAGTAGGAATTAGTTTCCCTTGCAGAATTAGGATTCTAATAAATCCTATAATAGCCAATTTTCAACTTGGAGCTGTCATGAACAGAAACTGTCATATACTGCTTTCTGAATACTTTTACAGATGCTCTGTTCTTGAAAGCCTATGAAATCAACAAACAAAAAGCTGAATTTCTTCAACAAAGGTTCAAGATCAACACCAGATCAACACCATTTGCAGCTCTAAAAGCAGATAAACTATATTTTGTAGCCAAAGCCGTGCATTGTGTGACTCCAAAAAAGAAATTGTTGGCTATCTTGTTGAGCTGTAACACATGACAGTCTAAAGAAGTGAAAGGGACATCCATCACACCCACTATTTCATTGTCCTATGGTCAAAAAATTAGCCAAGCATAGCAAGCTATTAACCATAATTACTCACTTGAACCTTTAACAGGAAATTCTTCCCAGAGCCAATCAAACTCCATAAATCTCAGCAAACTGAATTAATTCCTTATATTTAATATCTTGGAAACTAACCAATACTGTGCAAGTTTACAGGCCAGGCTATGGCACAAATGCATGAGCAACACTTACCAATAAAAGCCTAAAGGCTAAAGGCAAAAGCAATGAGTAAAATTTATCAATAAAAGGCACAAAAAGGATCTTTCTCCACAATACTTTGCGTCAACGAGCTCTCCCCTTTTTGCAGACAGCGATTTCCTACAAACATTCATAAGCTTTATATTTTGGCTAATTCTATATTGATAAAACCTGCATTCTTCACCTTACATGAGTAGTTCAATATGTTTGAGCACTACCATGAGACCATAGTAGCATTACTTAGCTAAAGAACTTGAGCAATTACTAATTGGAAGTTTTCTTGTGGAATTGTTTGATGATTGTCATTGTGATTTGTATGTTTCCACACCTAGGATTTGTTAATCAAGGGCAAAATGCTTTTTCAATGCATTTACCATGATAGGTGCAAACATGTTATTTCCACTCCATTTTCGAGGAAATATGTATGAGGCCCATAAACTTTGTTAATTTGATATTTGATTATGAACCAGCCACCAAAAATTGAGGCCAGTAAACTAACAAATACTTTTGTGGCCTCCCATTTTAAAACTTTTAAGACACTCCTTCCTATCGTGGGTAGGCTTTATTGAGAGATTATTAGCGTTCCAACCACTACTTTTAGTGAGATTATTGTGTTTTTTATGCAATAAGTTCTAGCTACTCTTACCAAATCTCTACAACTTTGTACAGATAGAATGTTGGCTATTATTGGCAATGTAATGTTCGGTAGCTTCTGACAAGAGGTAATCACAATTTTCTCCAAGAAGCTGTGTCTAGAAAAAGTTGCTGAATCCTCAAGCTCAGGACAATAACTAATTTATGACTGTTTAAGCTCAAATGAAAAGTATCCATTCTCTTTAAGGAAAAAAATCCACCTACACTCCACATAGACCATTCTAAAGGAGGTTAAATTCCCAAACATATAAAGTGCAAATTCATTCCAAGAACTTGGAAAACATTTCACAGAGCTTGCATGTCATGGCATACATTGCCATCTTGGATTCCATGGTATACATGGCTGACCTCATGCCATACATGGTCATATCAACAATTGTAGGTACCACATGCCCAATTTTCCACTCACCTTCCTCCACATATAACGTGTACTTCTTCTTTAGCAGTCCATACTTAAATAGAATATCTGCAATTTCCTTACTATGGTCAGCCCAATCTACCACTGTAATTATCCATTCTCCTTGATGCACGTTAAGTCTAAAGGCTAAGAAAGGGTCGTCAGAAAATGATTTATTTGCATCCTCTAGCGAAGTAGAGCTACCAACCACAATCACAAAGCAGGTGATAACTGTAATCCAACTTAACCATTTGACATCAGTTTTCTGAGGACCAATACTAGCATGAGAAGACATATATTGATTTAAAGTTGCTTCCACTCCATCCACTGCTTTAACAATCACACATGTGAAACATGGTGGAACACTCTGAAATAAAAGACAAAACACTCTCACTTCATCCACAGTAAATTCCTTTCAATTACAGGTCACTTGAAACATCACTTGTGAAAATCTAGGCAGAACAAATTACAAAACAAAGCTGAAGGTCAATAGTGGAATATAAACACTCCCTTAAAAATGAGATTTATGATTGGCTGTTAAAAGGAGTCTTCAAATCAATACCTTCAACTTGGCAATGCAATTCCAAATTGTTGCATTGCTCAACTGATGACTATTGTTGGCAGCATAGTGTTCTGAACCTTCGAGCTTTGTATATAAAGCATTCAACTATATCATTGGTAGTTGAGTTTGTAAACTGGTATATGTCTAACAGATCCATACATTTTTATGAAGCTTAATTGTTAGCAACTACGAGGTTCAATAAAAATTGATCAAGGTATTATTGTGCCTGGAGTGAGAGCATTGATCACCACATTCAACTCCAGGGTCTGTGAATCCATCCTAAGAACCTTTAAAAACTGTCACAAAGCATTTTCAGATGATTTGAAGCTTCAAACTGTTTACAAGATTGCAGAAGCATTTCCTAGAAGTATTTTACAGAAATGTTAGATCCCACAAGCACTAAATAGAAGTGTTCACACAACTAAAAGATTGCATAAGCACACTCATATTTCTATGAAATGTAAGATAGCTCATTATACTGTGGTAACCTGATAATAAATAGATTATGTTTTCAAGTTAGGGCATCTCCATCATGATAAACTAATGAAAAAAATTATGAACAATTGTTAGGAAGCTTCAATAGATGCCTCTATAATAACTAGCAAGAAAAATTGAAATATAGTATATGCCCCTATAATAACATTTTTTCATTTAAAAGATTGCTTCTGGAATCAATTGTGTATGTTTTCATATATACAGTTGATTTCAAAAGCAGCCTTTTAAATTCTACATGGGCTGTGGAAAACTCATGCCAACTAATATTTTATCACTTGTTAGTTGTTACTACTACATACCATTGCTTGTGCTGATTGTGTGGCTGGATGAATTGTGCCCAATTTTTAAGAGTTTTTCTAATAAACAGTCTGCTTGGGTATGGGTTTCATGTTCTGCAGTGCAGTGATTCCTTTATTGGGAGATATTACAATTTTGCTCCTTTTTGCTCATCGTCATTGGTGTGCAGACACATTTTGTGCAGAATCTTGAGGTAAAATGTTATAGTAAGGTTTATTTTCTTTTATTTGTGCATATTTTTCTTGACTCTTTTAATTTTATGTTGATGGTTTTTTGAATAAACATTATTCTTGTTTTCCCTCTGCAATTAGATCTGGGGCGATTGGAAGACAGTTGTAGGCATTAACAGAGAAGGAGAGCACATTAGAGCTATTTGCTTAAGAGAGGTTAGATTCTTTATCATGGAATACTAAGAAAAGATCTATGCCTTGATCCTTCCTCTGTATTTGTGGGTGAATTTTCTTTCTCACTTGTAATTGTGAAGTCCACATTCACGATATACACAATTTTATTTCTTTTGTTGGACAATAGATTAAACACAGCTTGATAGTCTTATGTTTCCTTAGTAGTTCAATGATGAATATTCTGTGGGTGGTTTTTATTTAATCATCATTACTCTGCATTGAAAGCCCCCACTTCTTATCAATAGCTGGATTTGATTGTTACCACCATCCACTCATCATTTAAGAGGGTTTGATCCACTCATCTCAGCAGCCCTCCACAAGTGGCCAACACTTATACCCAATCTGTAGTATAAACTCAGTGAGTTTGATGATTGTCATTGCGATTTGTATGTTTCCACACCTAGGATTTGTTAATCAAGGGCAAAATGCTTTTTCAATGCATTTACCATGATAGGTGCAAACATGTTATTTCCACTCCATTTTTGAGGAAATATGTATGAGGCCCATAAACTTTGTTAATTTGATATTTGATTATGAACCAGCCACCAAAAATTAAGGCCAGTAAACTAACAAATACTTTTGTGGCCTCCCATTTTAAAACTTTTAAGACACTCCTTCCTATCGTGGGTAGGCCTTATTGAGAGATTATTAGCGATCCAACCACTACTTTTAGTGAGATTATTGTGTTTTTTATGCAATAAGTTCCAGCTACTCTTACCAAATCTCTACAACTTTGTACAGATAGACTGTTGGCTGTTATTGGCAATGTAATGTTCGGTAGCTTCTGACAAGAGGTAATCACAATTTTCTCCAAGAAGCTGTGTCTAGAAAAAGTTGTTGAATCCTCAAGCTCAGGACAATAACTAATTTATGACTGTTTAAGCTCAAATGAAAAGTATCTATTCTCTTTAAGGAAAAAAATCCACCTACACTCCACATAGACCATTCTAAAGTTGGTTAAATTCCCAAACATATAAAGTGCAGATTCATTCCAAGAACTTGGAAAACATTTCACAGAGCTTGGACGTCATGGCATACATGGCCATCTTGGATTCCATGGTATACATGGCTGACCTCATGCCATACATGGTCATATCAACAATTGTAGGTACCACATGCCCAATTTTCCACTCACCTTCCTCCACATATAACGTGTACTTCTTCTTCAGCAGTCCATACTTAAATAGAATATCTGCAATTTCCTTACTATGGTCAGCCCAGTCTACCACTGTAATTATCCATTCTCCTTCATGCACGTTAAGTCTGAAGGCAAAGAAACGATTGTCAAAAAATGATTTATTTGCATCCTCTAGCGAAGTAGAGCTACCAACCACAATCACAAAGCAGGTGATAACTGTAATCCAACTTAACCATTTGACATCAGTTTTCTGAGGACCAATACTAGCATGAGAAGACATATATTGATTTAAAGTTGCTTCCATTCCATCCATTGCTTTAACAATCACACATGTGAAATGTGGTGGAACACTCTGAAATAAAAGACAAAACATTCTCACTTCATCCACAGTAAATTCCTTTCAATTTGTGAAATGTAAGATAGCTCATTATAATGTGGTAACCTGATAATAAATAGATTATGTTTTCAAGTTAGGGCATCTCCATCATGATAAACTAATGAAAAAAATTATGAACAATTGTTAGGAAGCTTCAATATATGCCTCTATAATAACTAGCAAGAAAAATTGAAATATAGTATATGCCCCTATAATAACATTTTTTCATTTAAAAGATTGCTTCTGGAATCAGTTGTGTATGTTTTCGTATATATAGTTGATTTCAAAAGCAGCCTTTTAAATTCTACATGGGCTGTGGAAAACTCATGCCAACTAATATTTTATCACTTGTTAGTTGTTACTATTGCATACCATTGCTTGTGCTTATTGTGTGGAGAGATTACAATAAAAAAGAAACACTGCACTGTCCCATTGAAGATACTTTCCCTGTGGATTTTATTATTGAGAGTAAAATGATTTGATTTTGGGTTTTATCTTCTTCACATATTTGTAGAAATGCCACCACATATTTTTCAACAAAGTTATTTCTCCTTGTAAGAGCTAAAGATAAAAAAAATGGAACGCATAGAATCTTAGGTAGAAGAGTAGGGAAAAATTTATGAAAGCATTTCTTGAGCAAAAGTCTTAAAGACACAATTTTGGCCTTAGCAACATCCATATTGTCTTAGATTTGTGCTCAAGTCAACATCCACACCCTCTCAGAAAAGTTATCTCAGATAGAAAGGTAGAGCAAGTTTTATGAAAGTAGAATAAATTTTATATATAAATTTTTAGGAGGTAAAGGAGGAAAATTTTATGAATAGGGAAATAAATGTTCTTCGGCAGTAGAGTAGGGTAGGTTTTAGGAAAGCAGTTTACATACAAAGTCTTAGGTTGTGTTTTGGACAAGGTAACATCCATACTGTCTTGGATTTGAACCTGAATCAACATCTACACTCTCGGGAAAATACTTTCTATAAGTGAAGGTTTAATTCTATGAGTGAATGTTTAATTCTCTTTCCAGTTTCAAAAAAATCAGCTTAATATTTTCAACAGTGCTAGAGTTGATAGTTTCCATTTTTCACAGTTTACGTTTCATAGCATCGTTTTCAGTTTTAAAACTTTATAGAAGATTCAGGAACAATTTGGTTCAGATTCCAGTTTATCTTAAGTTTCAGACCTATGGATTGTACTGTATTATGATTTATATCATCAACGTTTCAAATCACATTCTGTGATCCATAAACAAGATAAACAAAGCAAGAGAATTTCACAGTACATCCTGATGATGCATTACAGAGTGTGATCTGAAATGTTGATGATAAAAATCATTGCACAGTAAAATCCAAAAACACTTGTATCCATACTGTGGATTGTGGAAATTTGATAACTTACTAAAATTGTTGAACCAGAATTCAAAGGTATTGGATTGATGAGTCATGACCAAACAAACCTTGATATTACTATTTTCTTGTAACTTGACTTTGGTATAGTTCTGGAGAGATTTTTTCATAGGGTTTACAACTTGAGTTTTTTATTACCTTCAAAAAAGGGCCACATGATGAAGCAGATTGCATTTTTTAATTTATGTATTCAGTTCCTAATTCATGAAGTTCAGGATTATACAACACCATACAGTGCCCTCAGAAAATTGACTATCAATCTTAATAGCTCATAGGACTGCTCACACTTAGGCTTCACCATTTATAATGCCTATGACTATAATCTGATGTTATCTATTAAATTATTGAACTTCTGTCATCAATTTGTTTTCTTTTCAATCATGTGGTCCATTCCCTCATGTGACGTATTTTCAACACATTTTTTCAATTTTTCTCCTTCACATGTAGAGTGCCATATAATTTTCTACAAGAGGCACTCTTCTAGCCTCTTGGCACCTTGGTCATTCTCACCATCACATTTCAGAAGGAAAAAAAAAATCATATTAAATGGCACACCTTAAGCATAAGGAAGACCAACATTAGTTACGTCTTGTTTCTTATCTTCAACATTTAGCTGAATTTCAGTGGCAGTCTGTTTCTCTCTCTCATACTTATAGATTGCTCCCTCTGGATGCTTGCATATAATGACATAATACATGACAAAAATCCTCAAAAAATGAGTGCCTGCACATAAACCATAGA
>VDFB02203987.1:0-11814 GCA_007258455.2 Sequoia sempervirens | reverse complement strand
GATTTAAATATGGTGATGTCAATTTAATACATAGGTATTGAAAAATTCAAATGGTGATGCCCCCAGAGTTCAAATCATGATGCTACCGTGTGTTGTGATGCTCGCCAAAATACTGATGCTATCTTGCTCTTTGTCTCTACCACAGATTGATGCCCAGATTTCAAATCATGACGCTATCGTGTGCAGCGACGCCCAACTTGAGTAAGAAGTTTAATGATCATTTTTTCAGCATGTGCTTTAATTTTTTGACTTTATCTAAATGCTAACATGCCACTGACTTCTTGTCTTTTCTTTTTAGACTAACAAGTTTTGTAGATTTGGAGAAAAACTAGAAAAAAATTTACCCCAACTTGTTAGGGTCATAACTTTCTACTCGTTCCTCAGAATTCGAATCCGTTTGCACCATTGGAAAGCTATCTAAGAGTACTGACTCAATCCCTAAAAATTTATTGGTGCTTTTGGTAGTCATTTTTTAAGGATCGACACAAGTTTCAACCTAAAATTACACTCCAAAGGCCTCTGAAAACGTAGTTGACTACAACATAGAAAAATCAAAAAAATTGAAAATTTTAATTTTCAATTTTTCTTAGTTAAATAGTTATTGTAACCGTGTTTTGACACTTTTGGGGCAATTATAACCCATCATATGCTATTTTAGTTTATGTTTTAGGACCACTAAATTTCCTTTTGGTTTTAAAACTTACAATCTTAGGACCAACTAGCTTTCAATTGGGCTTAAAATTCATTTTCAAAGTTGGTTAAAATTGAACCCTCACATCATTTTACTTTGGGCTTAAAATTAAAAAAGGCAACTTAACATTTCATTTGGTAATTAAAACTAACTCATCACTGCTTTGAGGTGTTAAAATTTATTCATGTTTGTTTTGTTTTGATTTACAACATTGTTATTGGATGTGTATGCAATTCTCTCATGCCACTCAGCGATCTTGAGAAACAGAAACATTTCTTTTAACACTTTGCAAAATCACCTACATCTTTCATTTCAGATTAAAAATGAACACCTTGCAAGTGTAGGGAAAAGGAGTGGTGTGTGTTCTCTTCCCATTTCATGTGAATGGGGATGATCAAACTACAAATGTACTTCCTTTCTATTGTTTATCTTTAGAGGGCCTTCCTCCTCACTTCGAAAGGAGGGAACGACCCAAGTGGTAATGAAATAAAGCCAAGTTCTTCCAAACTACTATACAAATTTGTGGTTGCAATGAAAATTGTGATCAATGGGATGTGGTACATGATATCTCTCCCCTAGTATCTTTATACTGTGTAAAGCCCTTGCTCTAAGGGTTGGGAGACCTCTTGACAGAGTTTATCATAGTACCTTGTAAACTAGAAGCCCTTACTACGAACCATTATTTAGAATCCAGAATCCTAAAATACTTGTTGGTGCAAGAACAGTCGTTCTGAAGGAATCCCACTTTCTTCCTATTAGGTTGTAGAAACAAAAAAATCCTTTTGATAACTGGATTTTAAGGATTTTGAGATTTGGTGGTCCCAAGAAGTGTGTGTCGTGGAGGGGAGGCAGTGTCACCAAATCTTTAATTGTTCACATTGTTTAGTGTTTGGAGAAATCCAAGTGGGGACTTAACAAGTATAGCCATTTCAAACCTAGGATTGTAAATGATTGTGAGTCAGTTTGACACATTGCTTGGTTCCAAAAACATTACACAAACAAACATTCACTATCTTCTTCAAAATTTCAAACACTTTGGCTTAAATATGGATACCTCTTGAATTAGCCTTGATATGACTTCTTGTCCTAAGGATTTATATCCTTAGATATTTCTAAATATCTTGAATTATATCTCAATCCATATTTTCCAAAGACAACATAGGCAATTATGGCTTAAACCTCATGATTTTCATGAACTAGACATTGTGAAAGTTATGATGTTTTTGACATTAACATTTAGTTTGAAACTTAAGCAATACAAGTTTTTGTGGTAAAAATAGCCTCATTAATCCAAGATTAATTCAAATGAACATCCCACATTGATGTATGTTCAAATCATTGGCACCTCAAACAAGCAAATTGAGACAAGAAAAACATTGCAAAAAATTGAGTCCAAATTCTATTGTCCAAATAATTGAGTTGCATTATCCACAGTCATTGAGTTTTTTTTTCAAAATCATTGGGTCCTATTTCCAAAATCATTTGATTCCTATTTTATCAAAATCATTGAGTTCTTAGGGTTTCATCACTTTAGAGGTATAACATTTCTCTCACTACCTTCGTCTTGGAAAACAAAGGTTCACTCTAGGTCAACATTGGGTCAAACATTTCACTCACCCCTCCATCAAATTTCATCCTTCACTTCCCCAAACTTTGCAAAAATTTTGAATACACCAAACACTTTTCGACTTGAGCATCAATCAAACCCCAAACCCTAACTTGTCTACTTTGTATGTGAAATGTATCCTTTTCCACACACTTAGTTGAGTTAGTTATCATCTTTGAACTAGTTTATCTTGAAGGTCACGAGTCTACCCTAAGGATTTCCAAGTTCATAAAAATCCTTTATCCAACATCAAACATCAAACTCTTAAGTCAAAAGTGTTGTCCCAAAACGATTGAAAAAAATCACTCTCTACATCACCCATCTTTTCATCCCCCATTATCATCATTGCTCGAAAAAGACTTAGAGTGTCCCTTTTACCTAGATTTGAGTCAACTAGAGAGTTCAAACATTACAAATATCAACACACCTCTCCCATCATTGACCCACAAGCTATGGTTACAACAAGATCACAACATAAGAGAATCTTGGAGAAAACCAAAGTTTCATCTACCATTAGTGATCCCAATCCTCAATAATTCAATCCAAGGAGTTATTCTGCCTCCCCCCCCCCACAACAACCATCATCTCCATCAGGCCCATATGAGATAGAAGATGTCACAAACAACCCATTTGGACTTACTAGAGAAGAAATTATGGAACATTGAAAGCCTGTTGGAACTGTAAAAATATGATATTTTCATAGGTTTTCCTTTCATGTTTTTCCAAATAGGTTCCTTCTTGAACACTTTCTGCCCATATTTTTCCATTTTTTCCCCATTGAATCAATCGAGTCATGCATTTTTCATGTCTGGGTCATATCAGCATAGGTCCATGACTATCTCCCCGACACCCATATTGTTTTATTCTAACATTTGCATGCTCAGGTTTATTCGCATTGCTCCTTTGGTGTCTCGATGATCACAATTATTGTGCATTCACCTATCAGTAGAAGTTTTGTTTTTGGGGTAGTGTCTTATCGAACTTAGTCTGTCTCCCCAACTTGTGCATATGGAAGTTTATCAGCCAGAGTTGGGCTATAGGCATTGGTCTTAGTGCCCCCTTTAGTCTTACCGACAGGCGCATTTGATTTCATTTCAGCCAGACATGTTATCGACATCATATCTTGGTGAATCTCTCTTGTCTTACCGAATTTTGCACAATGGGTTCTCTTCGGCCTAGCATGTTTCCTTCGGTGCAATGTCATAGCGATTTTGTTTTGTCATACCGACCGACAACTAAAGGGAACAGGTTGGTGAGAGATCTAGCTATCGTTGTAAGGTCATGGCGAGTGACCTTTGGTCTCACCGACCTTACACATGGAATTTCTTTGAATAGGCATTTTGGTGAGACTATGGTGATTTCAGAATAAGTCTTAGCGATTACATATGGGTCTCACCGATTGAATGTATTGATAGCCTTTGTCAGTGTAAGTTTCTCTTTCTCTCGGCGATCATATGTGCTCAGTTATTTCAGTGTGACAAAATACTCTGCAAGATGTCTCGCTGAGGGTTGGAGGCTATAGCGATATACATGGGGCATAAGGAGTCTATCGGTGAGAAATCTAAATTGTCTTGGCGAACAGGTGTGAGTTCGAGGCTTTCAGTGTAACAAGGAGAACTCTGTATAATGTCTCCCCGAGTTTGAAATGTCTCACCGACTGGAAAGCATAGCTGACTTTGTCGACATGAGAATTGGTTTGTCACAGTGACTTAGAGATGGTTGAGAGCCTTCGCTATAACTCGGTAATCTCTATAAGGTCTCCCTGAGTGCGTTATGTCACAACAATAGTAAATCAAACAGAATGATGCTTCTCAGCGAGAGTTTTCTCTTGTCTCAGTGACTTGAATATAGATGTTGGCTTTTGGTGTGACATAACAACCTGTGAGATGTCTTCCCGACTCAGCTAAGCTACGGCGACAAGTTTTTGGTCATGTGGACTTTTCGGTGAAACAAAGAATGATCTGCATAACGTCTGCCCGATAATGAGGGGTCACAACGATACAAGTGATCAAGGTGTTTTTGGTGAGACATGATGAAGGATATATGTATCTCCATGATTCGGATGGTCACGACGATGAGCAGAAGAATGCGGGAAAATAGCGATTGACGTTATTTTGCCTTTGGCATACTTACAAAATGTTTCAGTGAATGGCTCAGAGATTATATTCAAATGTTGTAGGCCGACACATGTGAGATTTTCTAAAATGCCATTGGAGGCCGACATGATTTTGAGGCCAATTTCTTTCATACGAATTTTTGAAATATTTGACAATGGACTGATTGACTAGATTTATACTTGAATAGAATGGCATTGCCCGGCACCGCAGCGTCTGCTGCCTGTCGTCTGGTTTCGACCGGTCGCCAAAATTAATTTTCTGGCTGGTTTATTTAATTGGCTTGCCCGGCATTTGTCCCACGCCATCGGCACCGCATTTGCACGATATTGATGCGAGCAACGCCGTTTATTTGACGATACCCAATAAGGCACTGGTCTTTACAATTTCATCATTTGAATTCACTCAGTTTCTTTATATCTGTTAATTAAGTATTTTAGATTTTAGATTAGAAGATTGCTATCAAGTTGGATTTCATTTGTTCACTGTCATCTTCCTTTGTGGACAAATTACTTCAGAAGGATAATCATAAGATAAGTTTGCTCAATTCAAAAGGTACACCCGCTTGAGTCTAGCAGCACCTAAAGAGTAGAAGGTTGAGTTCTCTTGACCTTGTCTGTTACCCTAAAGTGTATCAAGAGATTTACAGCCTCTTGAGGCATTCAACCTGCATTTTTGAGAGCTGACAAAGCCTTAGAGAACATGGCTCCAATTTCCCCATCTTTTGTTGCACAATCATTAGCACAAGGCTTGACTTCATCTACGATTCAACTAACTCCACCCTTGTGCCAATTCAACCCTTAACATCTAGTCTTGTAACTCAGCTAGGAACCAACCTTGGTCTCACTTCATGTCTAAGAACAAACACAACTTTGGGTATTCACAAAATGACCATCCCATTAACCACCAACCTTCCCCAAGACACAAGTTGGATACCAACCTTTGGAAAACCACTTACATTCCATGACGCCACAAAAATCTTGACATTTCAAGTGCAACTGGTCATCTTCATCCATCATCACAAATACCCCAAGTATGCTAATGATACACAAGGTAATGTGAACCAAGTGCCTCAAGTAGGACAACAAGGACAAGTTAACACTCACACAAAGTCAACCCTTGACAAGTGGTTCCAACAACCTCATCGACACATTGAAACAAGTGGTTACCCAAGCTATTCAAGTCAATCCACCATCCACATCAAACCCATCTATCATCAACCCAAATCAAAACAACACCTTGGTTATGAATCCCATCAACCAAGGTAATACCTTGGTCACACCTCAAATACAATAAGGGAACCTTTTTAATCAATGGACTCAAGGTCCAAATATGTCATTACCATCAAAAAATCTAATGGAATCATCCTCATCATTTCCCATGGTCCCCTTTACCATGCAAAATAAATTAGGACCTCAAACTTACATTCATCCACCTCAATTCACTATCTTGCAAGGAATGCTAAACCAAGGAAACCCTCAACCTCTCATCAACAATCCACTACCCTCTCATAACATAGAAACCCAAAACCCATCACAAATGTCTCAACAATCAATCGATCCTACATTGCAAACGCATTCCTTATCTTTACATCAAGCACATCAGGATTATCAAAAAGTCATCCAACAATAGCAACAACAACAAGCATCCTTAGTAGCACAACAAAAACATCAAGCAACTTTAGTAGCACAACAAAAACAACAACAAGAAACCTTAGTAGCACAACAACAACATCAAGAAGCCTTAGTAGAACAACAAAAACATCAAGTAGCCTTAGTAGCACAACAATAATGGCAATAACAACAAGCAGTCTTAGTAGCACAACAACAACAACAAGCCCAACAAGTTTCCCTAGCAGCACAACAACAACAACAAGTCTAAAAAGCCGCCTTAGTAGCACAACAACAACAACAAGCCCAACAAACTGACTTAGCCACACAACAATAATATCAAAAACAATAATCCCAACAACAAGAATTGATTTCTTAGTAATATGCCAAACAACAACAACTACTCACACAACCACATCAACAACAGGGTCTCTACTATAACCCTCAATAGAGCATCGTCAATGCAAACATGTTAGGAACATATACATAAATACCCCAATCACCTTCACAATATCCTACACCACCATACACCCCATACAACATCTTATCATATCAAAATCCCACATACATCCCATCCATCATCCCAACATATGTGTTCCTCCACCAAACCCGCTAGACAATCTAACATCACAATTTAAGGCACTATCTCAAGAAATTTAGGATTTTCGGATGGGAAATACAAAGAAGCCTCATACACAAAATCTATGTCCATATCCATTTGATCAAAACATTGCAATGGTACCATTCCCTCCCAGCTTTGAAATCCCCAAATTCGATAAATACAAAGGGAGGGGAAATCCTGTAGACCACATTTTAATGTCATGTGTATGGAGGTTGCCTATAATGATTCTTACTTAATGTGCCTCTTTCCACGAAGTTTGACAAGTCCAACCATGGACTGGTTTTCTCAATTGCCTCTAGGTATTAAAAATTTCCAAGAAATCATTGATAAATTCATTGATCACTTCTCCTTTAATCTTGATGAACAATAAGTAGGAATTATCATAGAAAATATAGACCTTGATCTATCTTTCCACTTGAAGATGTAGTGCATCACATCTTATGATGAGCTTGTCCCTAGATCCCTTAACATTGAGAGATCCCTAATCTCATAGGGAAACACACTGTAAGTATATACAGAAAACCGCCCATTGACTAGTTTTAACGAAAAATCCCACTTGTGGGCCAAGAACAAAAATGTTACTAGTGATGGTGTTGTTGATGCAAAGGTTGTCTTAACTACTCCTAGACAAGAAAACACCAAACAATGAATACACAAAAACCATACATGTCACTGCCAAACAAGCAAACAATGATCAATGCTACAAACACTCACCATGAAAAACAAAGAACAAACAATGCTCCTAAGTGACAATTCACTCCCCTAGGGGAACCTATGGAGGATGTGTTGAAGAGGTTGATATAGTCTAATATTATTAAACATCTAATAGAAGATATTATTGAACAAGGAGACATTCATGCCGATCAAAAATTGGGGAATGAAAAATTGAAATTTTACACAAACCCTATGCCTGACCATACAAAAGAAAAAGATTCAGGAAAGGCATCCACCTCAAAAAATGTAAACAATACCTGTGATACCATAGTGGGACATATTTATTTATCATAACATGAGGAATTCGACATGCATCAAGATACTATTTTAAAACCAAGTCCAAATCCATCAACAGTGTTTAGCACTATTTTATACCATAATGACATCAAGTGGATATCAGATTATGATATCTCTCCCACAAATGACTCAATGACTGGGCATGTTGAAGAAGTTAAAACAAGCAAGAAATATCCCTTATTGCACCCATACTCACAAAATTTTGTGAAGAGTATTTTATCGATGATCTATCATCTACCCAAGGATCATGTCAAGAGGAGGCTCTTGAGGATAATGAAAGTCACTCCAAATCAAGTCGAGATCAAGAACCCCTATCCCTAAAGTTTCACAAAGAACTAAGGGACATATTCCAAACCACTTTAAACTCCAAAGATGTCCTTGATATCACTCCTGAGATGTTTCTTTTGGATAAACATATATAGATGTTCTTCATCCAAAACAAGAGTCTCCCACTCTTGATATTCCTAGAAAAGAGCAAGTAACAATTGAGGTTCTTGATTCTTATAGTCATTTTACATCATCAAGATCTTTTGATTCAACATCATTGACATCTTTTGAGTCAACATCAACATATTTTGAAATAGTATCAATAGATAACAATGTCATATAACTAGAGCAAATAATTCATATTCTAGAATAGTAGGAACCCATAACAATATCATGTGCATGAAAAGTCATTTTCAGTGGCTATGGATCAAATGATACATTATCAGGGCAAAGGATTAGGTGTTGATAATATCTTCACAACTTTGGGGGAAATCTTGTCTACAACAAACATTAACATATGGGGCACAAAGAATCCTTATGATGAAAATATTGTCAATGCTACAACTAGTCGTATATTGAGTTGGCATTCACCCATCATCTCATATACAAATTGGGACCAATGTAAAAGGAATTCCTATCAAAGCAAGGTGAAGATCATCAAAGAAAATGAAGTAGTAAAGAAAAAAGGACAAAGCAAATACAAATGGATACCAAAGCAAAATAAAGAAAAGCATCCCTCCAAAACTCCATTAGTCAAAGAAACTATGGGGAAAAATTAAAAAAGGGAAATATATTGATCAAAAGAGTCCAAAAATATGAAAGGAGGCTTCTCAAGAGAGGAACAACGTATATCTAGTGGTTGGTCCTAATTCCATGAAAACCTCCATTCCCACCCATCATCGCTCATCTTCCCAGGTTTGTAGAGTCAAAGGTTCCAAACTATCAACTAATACATCTTATATTCCTTCATACATGCCACCATCCACTCCATTCATGATATATAGTTCTTTCCTTGATGGTGTGTTGGAAGCTACTCTTCATCATAAGAATTCTAAATGCACTCTATCGCGATGTGCGCACATAGACAAGGTTAATTCCGATATTGTTAAGGTAGATCAGAGTTCTTCAAAGTTCTATTCAAATGCTTGTATCTTAGCAAAGAAACTTCTTCAAGTAGGATATCATTGGCATGTTATGACAGTGGCCTCTACATCAGTTCCACTAGGCGGTTCAACATGAGGGTAAAATTTCCAAAAAATAAAAAAAATAAAGAATTCAAGAAAATAGTAAAAGTAAAAAATCATCCTCTAGTGAAAACCACTATAGTGGCACTTTGGGAAAGTACTATGATGAAAACCTGAAAAAATAGGCTTCATGAGTAGAATTGAGTGTCTAGATGATCCTTCTTAGACAAAAGCATCTCATCCCTGTCATGATAAATCCAATGTTCCCTCCCTCCATCCAATCCAGATTTATCTAGATATCCCACTTTATCTTGATCTTGACAAATATTCGACGTATACTTCAACTCTACTCATGGTAAAACTTTTGACAGGCTCTTTACCATTTTATCTCATGAAGTCCCATAGTACATATCTAGCATGCTAAAACTCTGTCAAAATCTTCAAATATACATTACCTATCTTGGTTATCCATTGCATTATGAAGCATTGCTAGACACTGGGGGCAGGTTATTGCACTCTTGTTTTCAAAGAACTATTGACCCATGTCTTATATCTCACAACGTAATATTGACATCATGATCTAGGTATCGTTTACCTCAAATCTTATCAAAAATCCCAAAAACATTTATAAAATCTCATCAAAATCCAAAAACATTTGCAAAATCTATACAACTAAAATCCAAAAACATTCACAAAATTGTAAAGTCAAAATCCAAAACATCAAAAAACATGAAAATCCCTATAAAGGTCAAAACATCAAAAATCCAAAAAGCAGTACCATGTCGAGCTACGTCGTCTCTGAGCTTGAACGTAGGCAAGACCATCATTGATGTGCCCCTGAGACACCCTAGGTCAGTCCTTTAGGAGTCCATCATAATAAATTGGCATTCCATTACTTGTTAATATCTTCATCTTGTCAATATGTTGAGTCAGTCAAACTATGTGGTCTCTGTGTATATAATGTAGGCCAGGTTTATCTTTGATCAAGCTCCCGAGGCCCCTAGGATAGGTCTTTAGGTTAGGTGCTTGATCAAAAAACTCTCAAAAACCCCAAAACATCCAAATAACTTTGAAAACCCCAAAACATCCAGATAACTTTGAAAACCCCTAAACATTCAAATACAACAAAAAATCCAAAAATATTCAAAAAACTGAAAAACACAAAAACATTTGGAAAATTAGAAAATAGAAAAATAATAGAAAACATTCAAAAAACCCTAAACATCCTCATATATCTCAGAAAACCCTAAACAACCACAAATAATCAAAAATCTCAAAAATGTTCATATAAACTTTCAAAAAGACCAAAAATAGCCTCAAAACATTTCAAAATACCAAAAACATTGAAATATTCCAAAAAAAACAAACCCATCCATCCCATCTCGCTTTCACCTACAATAAACTTTCACTCATAATAAATCAATCGTCACCTTCAACCTTTGGCGAATCAAATAGAAAGAAAGTGTAGCAATTTGTAAAGTGAGAGCCTGATTGTCAAAATCTAAAGTCTAAATCATAGGTAAATACACCAGTGATGTTTATATCAATGGATTATCTTAGCATCATTATCCTAACATAAAAAAACCATCTGATCAACATGTCCTAGGATGTATCCTTCCTATGATGGACATTAGTATCAAAAAACACCTTAGCTAAAATTGAACATGCAAGATATATAGATAACACCAACTGTTTGTCTTTGATCTTTTTCCTATGATTTATCTTAATGATAGATTTTGAGGACCTCTCAATGATGTGTATCAAAATGATTTAGAGTGAAAGGAATAGGGCATCAATCATTATCTTTTGTTTGTTGTGCTTGTGGATACTCTTGTAGAATAATCTTGGTGCATACTTGCTTAGTTGTGTGTAGGAAGGTTGTTTAGAGTACATTCTCGACTATTGTGTATTGTTTGGTCCAATGTATTCTAGGCTTCTAACTTACATTCCAATGACATTTTCGTATGTCAAGATGTGAACAAGAACTATCCTATCTATTTTTCGAGTCAAATTCCATTACACTAGATACAAATCTATCTTGGTTATTAATACCTTGATGCATCGTGTCTATGTGTTATATCAAACAATAAGGAACGACAAAAAATCACAATCCTGAAAAGTGAGCACATCATTATGCATTTCTAATAAAGTCTCAGTGGATCATGAACTTGTTGGAATTTTAAATCAATCTTGAAATCAATGGTCAATCCATTCATCTTATTCTTCTCATTCTTCTATCTTTACTTACATTTCTATCCAAGCATGAAATCTATGTGATCTACATCGAAATATACATGAGGCTACCCATAGCTGATGACTATCTATACATCGTGAACCTTGTCTACATCAACATCTGAGCTTTGCAGGAACTATTTTCATCCTCTTTACCAACAATCCCTCTTCTGCTAGTGCAAAGGGGGGCATCTATGTCATCTTCAGCTCAACAATCTAAAAAGTTTCAGCTCTTTGATTCAAAAGCAACTTGAAATCTCAAACATCTCAAGCATAAGTCTACTTTTCACCTATCGTGAGACCAATCAGAACAATTTATTCTCCAATCAATCTCTCGAGGGGGAAACCAACCATCTTTCAATCATATCAATATCAAATCATCTAACGAATTTTGTTCCTATCCTTGGTAGAAAATCTTGATCAAATGAACCATCATTGGGATATATCGTTCCCTATCAATCCTCATGTTATTCAACA
>VDFB02203983.1:0-12076 GCA_007258455.2 Sequoia sempervirens | reverse complement strand
AAAATGTGACGAGACTCTAGTTTGCATCATCTTCAAATTCTTCATGGTTTAGCCGCCATAGGTGCCCGAATGTGAATATTTAGTTTAAAAAAATAATTTCAGTGTCTAGTTTGGAAAAAAAATTGTAAACCACTATTGTGGGATCACCCATTATCCAAGTTGAAATTCAGATAGATCCTTAAATGGGTCGTTAAAGAAGGTTGTTGGTCAATCTCCTTGGTTGGTATGGAATAATAAACCCTCTAGAGTCTATACCATAGTGGTAGGGGTCAAGTAGGCATGCGATAGTGCCCCTAGGACATCATTTGACCCCTAGAAAGTCCTCATTATAGAGAGTGACGAGTTTCGAAGAGAGTATGCGATGGAAAGATGGAGGGGTTTTCCAAGTGCATGTTTCTTCCTCAATAAGGAAAAGACTCTCATTGAGGAAGGTATGTATACTCCCCACCTCCCCATTCATGGGCTGCAAGTTGAAATCCCTATATATTTTGGAGAGGAAGAACACGAGGGGTGTTACCCACTTCTCTTGGAGAACTTTAGTGGAGATGGAAGAAAGAATGAGAGGAGAGGAGTCAACTAGTTTGGGAAGATAGTGATCAAGATGGCTTAGCATGGAGAGGAGAGGTGGATGAGGGAGCTCAATCCCTTCACCTCAAAGAAAAGAGATAAGTTCTTATCTTCCATTACCCTTGTTTATTAGTTGTAAGAAGGTGACATAGTGTATGGATCATGACTGAAGATAGAGAGTAGAGAATCTAGATGCATGGAATTTGTGTTATGCTAGTTTTATTCCTCTATAAAAATGAGAAAAGTCTCCATTTATCATCATGGAGCTAAAAGAATTCCTTGCTTTGTAGTATGGCCAGAGCCCACACGGCTCCATGACACCATTACAGTAGGGTGGAGAGCAATTCATTCTTAATTGTATTGCTTTTATATTCCTAAGTTTTAGATGTAACATGGAATAGCTAGTATTCCATTGCAAGATGGAAAAAATAGAAAAACAAAGTTTACTTCATTTTTATGTTAGTTGCTTAATCTTGAGTGTAAATTGAACCGTGAGAATTTTATAGAAGTAATTTTTATACCTTGTTACTGCAAAAAGGAAGAATTCTCATTTACATATGAAACTCTTTGTGAATGCAAGACTAAGGATTAGTTAAAATAAACTTCTGCATAATATTATTATATGAGCAATTAGTTGTTGCAAGTAATCAATTTTTGAATGAAACTCCACTTATAGGTACTACACTAATAAATGGGCCTTGAATGATTTATGTTTTTCTTGCTTTGGAAACAAGTGGGCTTAACATGAGTTATGTGTATGTTGTAACTATGATGCAACTAAAACTAATTTTGTCTCAAAATAAGAATTTAAAAAAAAAACTAGAAATGGCATTACCCATGTATAAATTCAAATAGTTATGGTCAAAAGTCAGCTGTGTGTGTATAGTGCATACTTTTCCTTTTCCTCAATTAAAAAAAGAATTAAAGTGTTCTTTTCATTAAAGATGGGATATTTTACAGAGCTAACAAGAAAATAAGGAAGAAAAAAAAAATAGATAAGCTAGGTTTACTGTTGTTGTTTATGTGAAGCTTGTTGGGTTTACAGTCCTCCTTATAGCTATGAATGAAAATAAAGAATGTGTCGCTGGTTGTTAAATGATCTAGAATTCATGGTGGTAGTTTAGTTTTTATAAGTAGCTCGTAACAAGAAAGAGTATTACTAATATTAATGTCAAGCGATGAAGTGGTTAATGGGTAAATTATTTAGGAGACTTGGATTAGCTATTGGAATTATAGTCCTCACGATCATTATATATATCCATAATATTAATTTTGTGAATTACATTAGTGCTAACATTAACTTGGTTTCTAAGAGTGGGGTTCATAATTGTATTGGAAGTAGATTTGGTATCGAGTATGACCCTAACCTTACATGGAGAAATAGTATGGAAATTACTTGTATGTGAGAATAATAGTTAAACCATGATTTAAATAAACAAAAAAAAAAAATGAGATGGGGTAATCATGTGCCAAGCGATTTAACATCAATTGCATTCATCCCTAGTAGCAAACGTCTGGAAATCTTGCAAAATATTAATACTAGGATCCTTCTCTACATAACTCGAGGATTTGCATGATGCACTATGCAACTTCGCTTGTCCATCAACCTCGCTCCTTGCTCGTTAGTGGCATGTCGATTGTGGAGTTGCGCAAGAAACTCCACCCAATGTGTATAGTGTGTTACCATGTGTGTGCATGGTTAACAATTGTTAGTGATTTTTCACCTTTCAAAAAAAAAAATAGTTGGGTTTTTCTGGTGTTAAATTTTGGGCATGACACTATCTCCTAGAACCTGGGTTGGGCCTACGGGTTCCACATGTCTGGGTGGATGTTGCACCTTACACTGTTGGGCATTCTCTACTTATTCGTGATGGCAGAATCTTCTAATTTAGAAAACTCTTGTGTATCTATGGAATTTTTACTTCTCTTATGTTCATTGTATCACTGGGACACTATGTATTTATACTCCTAATTTTTAATCGAGGAGGGTCCATGTATATTGTAATTGTATCATTTTTTACGATCTATCTCATCTTGGAGATGATCTTTGTAATGGTATATGGACTTAATGTAATCTTTGGAAGAATTCATTATTGTACTTTGTTTATTATGCAATGGGTCAATGCTTTAATTTATTTTGTTTATCAGGAGTTAAATTTGTATGCTATGGTTCAATTTTGTAAGTTGGGTTTCCAACGTAGGCGCATTGAGTGGCCTAGTGTTTGGAATTTATTACTTTACTTGTTTTTATTGCTCCTTTCAAGAAAAAAATTGTTACACTTCGCTATTGTTGCAACATGCTTTAGGTTGCATGGCAAGGTTTTATAGGACCCCAGTCCTTCCATTACCCTAGGTGAAACCCCACACACTACTTATCATATTACTCGTTCCCATAGTAAAACCCTTGGTAGTGAGGGAACCCCTCCTAAACCCATTAAATGTGTCTGACTAGCAGGGCCTACTGCTATTTCTACTTTTGAATTAGATAATTGGGATAATTTGAATGAAGAGTCATGGAATCCTACCCCTACACACTCCCTTATTCATGCAAAGAGTTTTGATGCCCCCAACACCCCCTATCATTAACCCTAGCCGTCAACATTCCATTATTTTCTGCATCAATTTGGAGGGGACCCATGCTGAACCTAGGGTGGATTTTGACAATTGGGCCTCTACTAACCCTCTTCACAATAAAATTAATGAAATTTTAGATATGGTTGATGTCGAGAAGGACATGCTCAAGGGGCTCTTGGGTTAGCCTTTTGCTGCCAAAGAAAGAACCCAAATTTAAGAAAACAAGGTGTTGTAGCAGCAATCCCCATGGTCGAGGGTGGTGGAGGACATTGGCCATTGGGATATGATAGCCTCCCTAGCTAAGTCATTTGAGCATTAGACCAATTGGGATAAGGAACTAGATGACCTTGGTTACTTTTATATTCTACAAAGAAGTTGTTTTGTTTTTGTATAATCCTATGGATAGGATTGTCAAATGAAAATATGGCATTTATCCATGGCTTGAAGCTTGTTCCTACCTTGTTTCTATAAAATACAATTCAAAGCCATTTGTAAAGGATCTTGGATTTTTGTAAGCAGTGTGTTTATATACAAGTGTTCACAAAATTAGGTTAAAGTTTGTTATTAAAGATCTAATTTGATTTTGTTTGACTCTATTCCCAAGGTTTAAGGAACCATTCTCAATATAAATTTGGCTATCTTTCCATTATCAATAAAATTAAAAAATCATGTTTCCTACACTATTATAATTTATTTCATAATAATAATATTTCTATGTTCTCTATACCTTAAGTAGAAATTAAAATGAATCTAGCCATTTAGGTCTATTTTATTTAGAATTCCTGGTCACTCTAAGATAACATGTCTATTTTAAAGGAATAGCATGAAATGAATTATGTGAATTCCCATTTTATATTGTGAAAGACAACACTCCTAGAATGTGTAGAGCCCAAACTCTAGAGGATAAAATTGTTAAATCCTTCTCATTTTTATTGGTCAACCCCATGAAACATTTGAGCATAAGAGATGGCTACACCTTTAGATAGTTATAGAAATAATTTGGAATCATGAAAACATATCAACACTCTCATTCATTGAGAAATTGGATTCTAACTCATCTAATCAAATATATAATATATGTACATTGTTCATTACCTTAAACATTGGAAATCTAGGATTAAATATAACCAAAGGGATTTGAATACAATTTTTTCCTATGGTAGATCATTTTCTATTAGTGAGAGTGAACATTATTCTACTATGAGCATTCTTTTTCGTAAGTCCTCCCAGTATATGGAGCCATTCTATCATAGCCATACAATATACATTGTGATAAAGGATTATTCTATTTGAGGATATCATCTTTTCTACAACATGTATGGTCAAATAGGAGATTAAGATCTTTGGTAATAATTGCTGCTCAAATTTTTATTAATTTTATTGATTGTGGAGGGTTTGAAGTATAGTGTAACATATCTTAATTATTTATTAATATGCAATTTTAAATTATATTATACAATAAGTGATACTTCAACATCAAACTTTTAATGTACATAAGACAACAATTTTTATAGTTAAAATTAGCATTTATTTTTCCTAATGTAAAACAATGTTAATTTAACACATATATTTGTATACTATCATATTGAAAAAAATCATAATATTTTTGTAATTATTAAGGTTTATAATTAAAATCTATTGTTATGAATTTTCATTTTCAAACTGATTATTTTTCTACCAATCCATTCTTTCTTCACTATTTGTTTAAGGTATTTTCAATTATGTAACAATATACCCTCAATAAATTTCATTTGATAAAATATTATAAATAAATAAGTTCACTTAAAAGAGAGGGCCATGCCAAAATGTGATGCAATTTTTTTCACTATTCAAATTTGGTAAAATAAGCATAAAATATTCCAATCAGTAAATGAAATGGTGAATCATAGAAAAGCAATTTGATTTAGGATTGCAATGGAAAAGCTAAAGAGCATCTTTCTTACTAGATGTTGAATCTCCAACATCTTTCTAACTAGACAATCACCAACATCTTTCTAACTAGATGTATACTAACAATATTTTTATAATGTCATTGAAGATGATACAACCTTCTTGAACTGGAGGATACGAATCTAAAAAAAGTGAACATAAATATTCCAAAATATATTGAAGTAATAGTAAACCCCAAAAAGATGATAGCATGCAAAGAAAATTCCTAAAGCAAATAAATCATTTGCTATCTCATGGAGGGGCTGAAACCTTGGATCCATGATAACTTTATTTTATCATAATATAAAATAATACTAAAATTTAACATATATCTTTTTCTATTATCAGATTTAAGCCCTTACTGGATTAATTTTTGAGAAATAAAATCACAATATTTTCATAATTGCAAACTTAAATTACTAAAATCCGTGATTGCTCATGAATTTTGATGTGGAAACGGATTATTTTTCTACCAGTTGATAGTTTATTCACTATTTATATAAGCATATCATTTAACAATATATCAGCAACCAATTTCCTTAACCAAAATGTAATAAATAAATAAATTAATTTGAAGCCAAGGACCATGCCAATAGGAGGCTCTAGTTTTATTGAATATTCATGAACTAGGACAAAAAGGAATTTAAGTCTACCTTGGTAAAGGAGACATCAATTATTTCAAGCACTGAATCAAATAGTGAGTGGCGGGAAAAGAATTGGTTTAATATGATTTGGGTGACTATAGATTGGAATAGATTTCAGCGGTTGTCCCTACGTTGAGACTCGGAAACATGTGGGCCTGCAATCATCGAAGAAAGCCGCACATATGCTGATTTCCGGTCTCGTAAAATAGCCTTCTTTGGTGGACATCCAATTTTGACATTGCAGCTCGGTGCTCTACCTAACTTCTCAATATTTGTAAGCCCATTATTCTTGTGGGGCGGAGGGGGACATCCAATATCGCTGGTACAGCTCGGTGTTGAAGCTAACCGCTCCATACTTGCAAGCCTGTTATTGTTAAGTGATGGTTGAGGAGGACATCCAATAGTGACGTTGCAGCTCGGCGCTTTAGCTAACTGCTCCAAAGTTGTAAGGCCAATATTGTTCCTGGCCGAGACATGGGCGAGAAACATAAACAGGAACACAAGAAGCAGTGTCGCCAGTTTCATACGCATCGGACTCCTCATATCTGTTATATCGAATGCACAGAAAAGTCTGTAGGTTTGAACTGTTTAATAAACAGAAATATCCTCACGTTTGAACTGAATATTCAATTGCTAGATGAAAATTTGTTTGGGAACGAGCGTAATACTGTAAGCCTTTTGTAGTTGGAGCCCTAAGTTTCACATTGATACTACCATGAGCTTCCTGCTAGAATGAGGCATTCAAAGTCTTATAGCGTAGTGGATACGGACTAATTTACAATCCAGTTTGTATTCAAACTAGAACCTTCACTTTGTAGAGCGGTATTGATGAAGCTGTGAAATAAGCGCCGAAACATATTTCATTCTGAGTTTTACTTTGGATTCTTTTAATTTTAATTTTGTTTCAAGAGCTTACTAGATGTGTATCTTTTAAATTTATATCACAATGAAAATGTGGAAAATGTGCAAATTATTAGGGTATTTAAGGAAGGATAGTTTAACATGTTTCTTGAACAACTTTATGGTATCTTCTTCTTATTAAATCTATTACATACATCTTTTTTTCCTCTATTATCATATGTGAAATTGAAAGCAACCAACGGTTACAGGTATATACAATTCATGCAATATTTTGCAATCTCTATTTATAACTATTTTCTTCTATAAATAATGTAAGTTCAATGTAGATACAATGAAAACATTTTCATTACTGGTAAAATATATTTTACATGGATCTTTAAATCTAGTTATATTAAAATTAGAACTAAGGAACTATTGACCACTATAATAGAGGCATTCACAATCTAGAAGTTCAAGGACAATAAGTGATAGAAAATAGATAATAAACTAAAACACAAATACAACAATAATTTAAGGTCAACAAAATGGAGGACAATATTTTTATTGCCTCTAGTTTTGGTTTATGTAAAAATGAATTACCAATGGATACCATGCATAGCTTTTGAGCTAGTTCCTTAGCTTGTGCTTATCTTGGTGTCTTATTATTGGCTCATTCTAGTTTCCTCTTACATTAAGAGATGCTCTTCTATCAATATTTTATGTCTACCAAAGCCTCATTTGATTTCATTTTATTTGACGATTAACTTTTTATAGTCAATGATAGAAGAACTCTAATATTTTATTCCTTTCAACCATTGGATATTTTTCAATAACCTCAATTAAGTCAAACATTCATGATTACCTCAACAATAATTTTAGCTCTACATGTCCATTAAATTTCCTGCTTGGTATTACTCTACATCCATTGCCATGCTAAAAAGGTGCCTTTCTTTTAACTACAAAGCTCTATCCATTAAATACAAAGATAAATTTATTAGAAAAAATTCACAAAAATTACATACTAACCTAAAGGTCTACATTAATTATTAGCCCAAAGGTCTTTATAACAAGCAAAATTTAAATGATTGATATGGTTCAATTCCTCTACAACTATTTCAATATAATAATTTACTTGATTTAAAAGTATCAAATTAAAACCCTAAATGAATGTCATATTTATAAACTAATGTATTACTCTCGAAAGATATAAATTTTCTCTTTTTAGCATATATCAAATTTAATCACATTATTTACTAGATAATTAATTAACCAATTATTAATAATCATTAATTGACCATTTATTACAATTTATCATTTATTATATCATTAATCAATTATGATTTATTTCCATTTATCTATTTATGTATTAAATGAGAGAAAATTAGCCATTAGTAAATAAAGTTTTCACTTTTATTTTACTAGTTAACTACATCTTATCTCATTATTTTACTTTCTCTTGTTTTATAAACTTATTCTTTAGTCATAAATGGATTTTTTTTCAAATAGAAACATATTCCTCTCATTTATTCATTTATTAAATTAAAAAAATCATTTTTTATCTTCTCATGGGTTTGAAGTGGGAAATTTTTTTATTAGACGAGTTGAATCCACAAACGTTTTAGCCAACTCAAGTATTTGATCTTATCCTCATTTAGAATTTGATTTTTCTACAAATTCTATCAGTATCATCATTCCATTATTACTTTTATCAATAAATGTTTATGTAAATCCACACTATTGAGGAACTTGTCAATCTAATAAAAGCATTATGCTATTGAGTTAAATGCACATTCTTCACTTCCAAGTGAACATATTCAACCGAGTAAAGATGTTGAGTGTGGTTGTTTGATATGAATTCTAATTGAATTATATTTATGATGTAAAGTTACTATTTATTTCATTATATTTTTTATAATTAAATAATAATTATACAAATTCAATTATATTTCTTTTATAAATATTTGTATTCATATATTTTTTTAAAATTTTACTTTTGTGAGATATTCAAAAGAGATGATAATATTCCTCATATTAATTGATAAGTAAAATCAACTAGTTATAAATTAATCTAAGGTTTAAATTCAACTATAGTTGATTATATGAAGTAAAATTTATGTGATTATACAATGTATAATACAAGGTAAAATGTCCCATGAGAGTAATAAATCATGTGATTGATTATATACACGTGAAAGCAAAAGAATGATTGCTATTGACTAAACATGGATACGTTTCTATGTCTCAGAATCTATAAATTTTATTTGTAGTTACACATATTGATCAGAATGATAATATTATTTTTTCTTCATAAGATGTGAAATCAAATGTTCTTGAATAGGTTTGTACATTTACCCAACCTCTATAGCCATTGAATCAACATCGATTTAATTCTAGGTTCCCTCGTGTAGAAAAATAAAATTTTAAGTAGTGGTATTGTGTATTGCACTCTTGGAATTCTTCTATAAAAATTGTAAAATTGAAAGATATATTCAGAAACAAAAAGGTTAAAAGATTCCCTTAAATCAACCACAATGATTGCTAGAAAATGCAGACATATTTAAATGAAGTTTAATTAATATGGGAGTTTCCTTTCTTGATATGAGTATAGATTTGAATTAATGTATTTAAGGATATTTAAATGTGATAGAAAAATTCTTTTATTTTATCATTATAAGATAAAAGAATGATATTTTACACATAAATATGAAAAAAAATTCTAATGGTTTGCACAAATACACTCTACAACCAAAGTGTAGTACATGGCCTGTAAGATTAATATTCTATTAAATATTAAAATTCAAGGACGATGATCATGAATATTATCAGTATCTAATGTTTTTAGTGTCCATATTTGTAAGGCCCCACCTTGCATTTGATTAGTAAAGCCCTCATATGTTTTATGTGTTACTAGATAGATGGTAAGATGTATTGTGGATGAAAAATAGTGCGATTATTTTATAATTTTTTCTTGAGTTTCATTCTGAAATTTTACTTATGCTATGGTGAAGGAGTTATAAATTGTAAATGAAATGGTTGAAAAATTAAAACTTATTTCAGCTATCAAATTAATGTGGTATACGATTGTTACTTATGATTTCATTGGCAATGTACAGGAAAGGAAGAGTTAATAGGAGAAGGGAAGACCATTGAGTAGATCAAAATATATGTCCTTGAGGTGATAGATTTCACCCTCTTTTGAGACTTAGAAGGAAATAAAGTTAACAAGTTGATAGAGTAAGGTGGTAAGGGTTGATATAAAAGAGATGATTTATATTTTGGGTTGAGAGAGTATTTATTTGTGTGTCAAATGAGTTGTAAGTTGGGGGGTAAGGTTTAGAAACCATTAGGTGCTGTCATAATAGTGGTTTACAATTCCTGAGAGGAACGAATTTTAGCTGAAATCACATATTTTTAGAAAATATAATGATTTAATCCTTAAAAGTTCCATTTTAAGGATTCCAATTGAAGAGGGTTTGATCAAATCACCTTAGATCAAACCCCCTTGGATAGAACCTCGCTAGTTTTAAACCATACCTATAAATGCGTCTCCTTTACACCTATCAAAATGCTGATAAAAAATCACTTTTGATTTAGCTTTTGGGGGATCAAATGAATTCATTTAAAATTTATTTCAAATGATTATGGTATTCCTCAGAACAAGCTATCCAATGAATATAATTTTAATATGTTTTGGTTTTGTTATGTATTTGTTTTTTAAGTTTCATTAAACATAGGTTTTTCATCAAAAATGAATTTCTTTTGTTCTTCTCACATGTGGAAAAAATAGAAGATTATCAAAAAAATTGAAAAATATGATTGTACCATATATTGAAGTCCCCGATCCAACAAAAAATTAAATTCAAATTTTGACATATACAAAAAGCCACGCCTTTTATATGGTCGCTACCAAGGTTCAATTGTAATTAGCTTGACTTTGAAAACTCTGATTAAGGAAAATATTCAATAAAAAAAATATCCAACCGGGCGTGGAAGCACCAGATATCAAAGGTACGGCGGAAAAAAGTTATGCATTATAACGGTATGCATTAATTTTAAAAATGTTGTTTCAAAAAATCAATTTTCCCCGAGATGGAAAAGAGGCGACTTGATTCCAAAATTTTGAAAAATTCATTTTAGAATCTTACAAAAAAAAAATCTCGATGAGATCCCCTAGTTTATAATCCACATCTTCAAACACCCCATGGTTTAGCCGCTTTATAGCCCTGAATGCGAAGATTTAGTTAAAATAATAATTTCAAGGTCCAAATGGCCAAAAATTGTAAACCACTATTATGGATCACCCATTATCCAAGTTGAAATTCGGATAGATCCTTAAATGGGTTGTTAAAGAGGGTTGTTGGTCAATCTCCTTGTTGGTATGGAATAATAAACCCTCTAGAGTCTATACCATAGTGGTAGGGGTCAAGTAGGCATGCGATAGTGCCCCTAGGACATGATTTGATCCTTGGAAAGTCCTCATTATAGAGTGATGAGTTTTGAAGAGAGGATGTGATGGAAAGATGGAAGGGTTGTCCAAGTACATGTTTCTTCCTCAATAAGCAAAAGAATCTCATTGAGGAAGGTATGTATACTCCCCACCTCCCCATCCATGGGCTACAAGTTGAAATCCCTATATATTTTGGAGATGAAGAACACGAGGGGTGTTACCCACTTCTCTTGGAGAACTTTAGTGGAGATGGCAGAAAGAATGAGAGGAGAGGAGTCCACTACTTTGGGAAGATAGTGATCAAGATGGCTTAGAATGGACAGGAAAGGTGGATTATAGAGTTCAATCCCTTCACCTAAAAGAAAAGAGATAAGTTCTTATTTTCCATTACCTTTGTCTATTGGTTGTAAGAAGGTTACATAGTGTATGGATCAGGGCTGAAGATAGAGAGTAGAGATTCTAGATGTATGGAATTTGTGTTATGCTAGTTTTATTCCTCTGTAAAAATGAGAAAAGTATCCATTTATCATCATTGATCTAAAATAATTCCTTGCTTTGGGCTATGGCTAGAGCCCACAAGGCTCCATGACACCATTACTGTAGGGTGGAGAGCAAGTTTTTCTTAATTGTATTCCTCTTATATTCCTAAATTTTAGTTGTAACATGGAATAGCTTGTATTCCATTGCAAGATGGAAAAAATAGAATGAGAAAAGTTTAGTTCATTTTCATGTTAGTTACATAATCTTGAGTATAAATTGAACCGTGAGAAGTTTATAGAAGTAATTTTTTTACCTTGTTATAGTGAAAAGGAAGACTGGTCATTTACATCTCAAAATCTTTGTGAATGCAAGACTAAGGATTAGTTAAAATGAACTTCTACATAGTATTATTATATGAGCAATTAGTTGTTGCAAGTAATCAAGTTTTGAATGAAACTCCACTTATAGCTACTACAGTAATAAATGGGCCTTGAATGATTTTTGTTGTACTTGCTTTGGAAACAAGTGGGCTTAAGATGATTTATGTGTATGTTGTAACTGTGATGCAATTAAAATTAATTTTGTCTCAAAATAA
>VDFB02203982.1:0-28011 GCA_007258455.2 Sequoia sempervirens | reverse complement strand
AAGCTTCGGCTAGGAAGGAAGAGGCAACCATCCCTATGTCATGTCATTCGATTTTTGATGACATTTACCGGGATCGCGGGACAAAGAGTTAGAACATGGTTCCGCATTAAGAAACTTACGACGCATGGAGATTGGTCGTTGAGCTGCCGTACCTCCTGAGGGAAAGAGCTTGGCTGAATTAGAATCTCAGGATTTTGAAGTTATCACAGTCAACCTTGGTCGCAGCACACGCCAGACTCAGGTTGATCTCCTACAAGTTGCTACGGACAGTGCCAGGGATAGAATACTGAAGGACGGAGAGGATAAGGCAGCCCTCAAGGCTGAAATCAGACAGCTTCATCAGTATATTTCTAGCCTTGTTCATAGACCCGATGCCATTAACACACTCCCGCCGATGCTTGAGCCTCCAGCAGAGCAAAGTCAACTCAATCACTTGGTTGCATATGGCAAGCGTTTGGAGGAATGGGAGGAGTTCGTTGCTAGAGGCCATACTATGCTTACAGAGTTATATCAGTTGCGGTACAATGCACGAGAGCTCCGTCTTCGTCTTCAGGATGAGGAAAGAGATATGGCAATTAACAAACCCAGGGATGAGATCATGATTGCTCACACGAGTGTGGCTTATGTCTGATCCGCGGATCGCGAGGACAGAGAGGCTATCTACTCTTGGAAGACACAATTGGTTTTCAGGGTAAAGATAGAGGACAGTTTAGCATCAAAGTTGGCTGAGAGTAGAGAGCACGTCACTAGTGCACTCCGGTTTGTGAGAACTCTAGTATCTCGCTTACCGTGCCGTTATCAGATCGAGGGTGGTGCCTACGTGGAGCTTACCGATGTTCAGTCAGAGCTCCAGGCACTCATTCATACCATTGCGATGGGGAACCGTTGGTACGTAAGATTACTCGGCTACGATCCTTCCGGCTGACCGATGAGGCAACAAAGTAGGCAAACGATCTTTCGAATCCACGGCTAGTGAGGAATATCTTTGCATGTTTAGCATTCTCCGACGAGTCGTAGCTCGGATAGTGATCTGATTAACAATCGTTGAGGATTGATTGCTGGGAATCCGCGACCCGATGGCTTCAGTTCAGCTACCGAGGATGAGCATTACACACCGCGAGTCGAACTTGGTGTTACCCTTTCAAGTTAACTCGATGTTGTCATCACATGCATACCTATTCTGAGATTTGCCTTATTTACTTGGAGTTTCTTTTAGGGTTTTCATTAAGCTGATGGTAGTCTTCCAGTTAACTTGCTTTCAATAAGGGCGTGCATGCTCGCTAATTGTCCATTTTTAGATTAGATGTTTCGGTTAACTGATGGTAGCTTTCCAGTTAACTGTATAGTTTACTTCATTAGGGTTTGGCAGCGAATCTTGCATGCATTGCAAGACTGTAGATGACTCAAGGTGATTTTAGGGTTCCCTACACCTTGATGTATATAAATAAGAGCTTTTGCTCATTTGTAAATAACTTTTGCTTGAGAGAGAAATATATGCTGCGCCTACCTTGCCCTCAATATTACTCTTTTGGTATTTGTTCATGTGTCTTCACTATTGCAATTAATTGTTATGCCACATAGGGTTTCAAGAGATTGTAGTGGTGAATTCTTTCCTTAGTTTAGATAAATCTGTTTGAACATCTTTATCATTGAGATCAATTGTTATGCCACATAGGGTTTCAAGAGATTGAGGTGATAAATCTGTTTTGTGTCTATTTACCATTGTGATCAATCGTTATGCCACATAGGGTTTCGAGAAATTACAGTGATAAATCTGTTTTGTGAATCTTTATCAATATAATCAAAGGTTATGCCACATAGGGTTTCGTGAGATTGTGATGATAAAGGCTGTTTTGTGAAGACTTTGCTATTTCGATCAAGTGTTATGCCACACAGGGTTCCATAAGATCGTCTTGGTAAATTCTTAAATCTGTTTTGTGCCCAATAAGCTGGTTTAAATTGAGATGATAGTTGCGCCACCTTGCCCTCAAGTAGAGAATTTAAACCCGTTTATCGTCAGTTAGTCAAACCTTGCTCCGTTTCCTCTCGCTCTGTTTTCCTGAGGAGATTGGATAGATTAAATTTAAGTTGTAGTTAGTAGATCTGCAAAACCAGAGAAAACTCAGCTGCAACGTATAGGTTCTTTCAAGAAAGCCTTGTGCCTCTACAGCTGAAACAAAAAGACAAGACATAGTTTAGCTTATTTTCCTTTGCAAGTATTTTTGCCAAAGCACAACGAGGGAGCTTCCCCTCCTAATTTGAAGAGCACTCATTGCGTAGTGTACACAGGCTGTTCATAACAACTTTTACTCCAGAGGTGTTAGTTGTTACGCCAACACACTACAAACAGTTTGCAGAGATTTTATTGCTAATATCACTTCTTTCATCATGCAATAGTAACATCGCCCTAAAAATGAGTGGCAGCAGCTTTCAAATACTATAAACAACCACTTGAGCTTCTTAAAATCTCACTTCTTATAGTGCTGTAAAGACTATTGCAAAAGCAAGGCAAACTATTGGAAATGTGGAGTGATTATTTTAAAAGTCAAATCCATCATGCATTCTTGTTAAAGGAGTGGCTAAAGGTACCCCTTCTAAATTATTATACTCATTAGAAGTAAAATAACCCTAAGTTAGTAATAAGTCGAAGATGGTTGACAAGGACTTGAACAAGTGGTCTAAAATGAAGTAAACTGATTCAGTATCGACACACATTGAAAATTGTTTGTAAAATGGTGATTATCCTACCAGTTCATCCACCCTCTAACTTCTTCCTCCACATACTATGAAAAGCAGTGTATCAGTAGTACCTGCCAATACATAAATGCTTGAAAATAATAATAAGTCAATGCGAAAGATTATGAATAGATTCACAAACACAAAATCATATAAGCAATTAATTTAATGGAATCCAATAACTATCATTGTACAATAAATTAAACATTGGTCAGACAATAAAATATCTCATAGTTCTTAATACAATGTTGAGGTATTTTAATGAAATCCAAAACTGTAACATTGAGTCCAGTAAAACATAAGCACTGAAGAAAACACTTAAAAAGAGGGATATGAAAATGATGCCTAGTAAAATAAGAAAAGTAGACTGCATATTCTTCTCATGTTGCTGGGTTATCTTATCCTATAACTAGGGATGCTGCATTTTGACCTTCAGGGAGAAAACTGCTTTTGACTTGTGATTGAGGAATGTAGAAGTGGGATGAATTCACAAGTGAATTGTTAGGCTAGCTTGCACTTTGTATGGATTTTGTCATGACTTGTGGATAAAAGTATACCATCCAAATTTGAGAGGTCAACCCCCTTAAAGATTGGATTTGGGTGCTGGCTGCTAGATTGTAAGTTTCCTTAGAAGAGCCTAAAGAGGTTGACTGAAAGGGGGACCTAAAGCGAGGTCTGGGGACAGGTGTGAATTTGATGTAGGCTGAAATCAATTTTGGCAAAGGTTGAAAATGTCTCAATGGTATCTTAAGGCTAAATAACATGTCCAAATGTTGAGGGATGGTAGCTAGGCCTAGTGAACCCCAATGAATGGAAAAAAGGGGGATGGCCTGATGAAGTAATCTTAAAGGATGTCTCCTCAACCTAAGCCATTTAGGTCTAAGAGAGTGCAGTACTTCAGCTTGCAGCCACAACAATCTCACTAATGATCATAGTTGGAGGTCATAATTGAAGAGCACATAGGAAATACTGAGGGGCGGGGGCGGGGGCGGGCGCGGGGGATCAGTTTTTCAAATTTTTGACACTTGAAACCTTATGAAACAGAAATCAAAACAGGAAGAGCAACAATGAACAAGATGAACACGGATTTCACGTGGAAAACCCTTTCGGGTAAAAAACCACGGCAGATCAAAAGCTTTCATTAACAATAAGTGGGCACCAACCTAGATTACAAAAGTGAGCACCAACTCTGCTGAAGCACCAACTTCAGTAACATAAAATTCTTGATTCAAGATACAAGCTTTTAGAAAAAAACACAGTTCAAGCTCAGAAAATCTTTTTGCTCAGAATCATAACATTAGAAATTGTAGAACCAACCACCTCTCATTCACATATTCACACAAACAGGTACAAAAATGAATATCATGAATGAACAACTCGACTTCCCCAAAAGATATCTTCAACTTGACTTCGTCAAAGTTTTGACCTCAAATGGCATAAGATATATTATCAACCATATTCCTTTTTAAAATTCTTTAACCTCCCACACTATACGGCTACTTAAAACTTTTGCAATCTTTACTTTAAAGAAGTTTCCACCATAAATGCCTGCGGCTATGATCTCTAATGCACCCATGAAAACTACCGTGCCACTATTCACACATATGCTATGTAAGAGCATCAATATCCATATTCTTGAGAAGTACTTCACCCAAAACAACGCACACACAGCAGTGCTGATTATGATATGCCTTAATTCTAAATGCAAGAAGGTTTTGGCAACTTCACACACATCTAAAAGGGGGCGCTACTTCATACATCCTGTGCCTTAAATAATAGCAATGCATATCACATAATCATGTCTTCATTTGAGCATTGACCAAAAAATATTTGCATGACCACTCATAAAGAAAACAACATAACCACGATCATAACAATACCTATAGCTTGGCGTACACTTTCTTAGAAAACATCATCGCACTAGTTCATGGCTTTGTCCAGCCAAGAGTAACTGCCATCGTTTTTAATATGCACAACTTTAATAGTCACCTTTAAAAATAAAAGACGTCACAAACTCTATAATCCATCGGCCCTGAAGACTAAAAGGAATATCTTCTTTGAAAACATACATGACTACCTCATCATGAATCTGGCGGTTTTTAATTACATTCACATTTTTTGTATTTTTAAATTTCACTCAAAGAGACTTGAAGTTATTATTGCCGCCCCATACATAAAACCATCGCTCAGAGAAGATGGAAAAATCCGTTGAGTACACATAACATAGACTTCAATACGGTGAATGTGAATTTAATTCAGGCCGCTGCTTATTACTAAAAGAGTGGTATCTAAGAAGGCTTTAAATTAGCATGGCTTAGGAGATGCTGTCGACACACATAGCACTGTTATCACGAAATCTAGCAGCGCTCGTTCCACGGATAACCCCCCTATGAAACTTGTCAGTTTCATAGGTTCGTGATGTTCAAGCACACAAAACGGAGGCGATTTTCAATCCACCTCGAAGTGCGTTCCAAAGTCTCAAACAGTTTGTTTGAGCGTCCCTCTATGTTCGTCTAGCTAAGACCTTTGAAACGAGTATCTTTGCGAACTCTCATTGTTTATACTTAGTGAAAATTGTGAAAAGTGTAAAAGCCCCAGAAGAAAGCGCTCTAACATTTTGAGAAATTTGTTTAAGTGTAAAAAGTGCAAAGGCGGGGTTTTTCAGCGCCTATGCGTTTTAGTGAAAAGTCAACTTGGTGCAAGGGTGCTGATTTTCAGTGCCCTTACACCAAGTCTCCATACTTAGCCATTTCAAGGCATGGGCGGTGATTTTTAACTCGAGTGCACTTTTCCCATTTTCGTGCCATTTAACCTGCCTTAACTAATGCACGACGTATGTTGCATTTAATGCATCTTAAATCACTTTTAAGTGATTTCAAGTTGGGTCGCCCTCATTTCTTTTGTTGGTCTCTCATTCCTCTTTGATTTTTCTTCCCTCTAACAACGAACCCGCGTTTGAAGATTTGGTTGGTCGATTTGAGTTGGGATTTTCGCATTTCTTCCCAGATATGCCGTTTTTATCTCCTTTCATCGCCTTTCTCTTTCTTTCATTCGTTTTCTTAGATCTGAAATTTTTGTTCTTGATTGTTAATATGTTTAGCATAATTCGGGGTTTTGTTTCTTTGTATTTTCAATCCTTTTACTTCCTCCTTCTATCGAATTTGAGCCTTTCTTTTTCACCAGTCCCTTTATTATTTCGAGCTGGGGTTTTTGAAAATTGTTGAGAGTGCGTTTTACATTGTTTACCTTGTACCCTAGTTTTCACGTGTTCTCTTTCTCATTCAATCCCTTTTATTCCTCTTCCATTTCGAGTTTTTCTTCAATGATGAAGCGGCCCAAATTTGAAGTGATAGTCGTTTCAAGAGTTCGTGCCATCTTCCTCTAAGACTCACATACAATTCTTGAGCGGTGTTTTTGAGCACCAGTGCACTTGCGTTTTTCACTAACTCCTACATTGGAGTGATCCTCTCAAATGTCAAAGCACTTAATTTGCCCGCCACTGCACTTACCACATAAAATCTTCAAGAGACTAAGCGTCAAGGTGCTGATTTTCAGTGCCCTAACACATTTTCCAAACTTTCACACTAAGTGCAAGGGCGGGGTTTTTCAGCGCCCTTACACCTGAAGTTATTTCCCTAAGTGCAAGGGCTAATTTTCAGCACCCTTACACTTTTGGTAGTTTTGCCTTGAAACTCTTCAAACTTGTTCTATCCTCGCTTCGAACCCTGTTTCTTCACTCCTGCATCGTTTTTCATGCCTCGTTGCTCATTTCACGCTTGCTCAACATCGTTGCTCACTTCACGCATCCCAATGTTGCTTCTTTGTCTAGCGTTTATTGATTCACCATCTTTGCAGTTCCTTTTCAGATCTCGTCAAGGGATCCTCAAAGTTGCATCTTTTTGATCCAGTTGCTCTCAGATGACAGCCAAGAAGCCCCCATCGTCTTCTAAGGCTAAAGGAAAAATGAAATACAAGTACCAAGGTGTCTATCCGCCTACAATGGTAATTTCAAAGGTGGACGAAATAAAGGACACCGAGGTTGGTCATCAAGACCTCATTGATTTTGTAAAAAGGACCGAGCAAAAGCCTCTTGAAGACTCCTTGAGAGCCATTGTGCATAGTAATCTACATCTGGTGTCCATGTTCCCTACTTTTGCACACAATACAGAGTTCGTCCTCCAAGTTGCATCTCATTACATCAGGGAAAGCAGAAGTGTGATTGATTCCTCTGGGCAAGAGATATTGAGACTTGACCCTGATTTCTTTGATATTGTTTTCAGAGTCCTATAGATGGAAAAATACACTGAAAGTTCAATACAACAAGCACAGGAAGTCTATGACTCAGATCCCGATAAGGCTAAGTACCTAATCAATAGTCAATGGTTGAAAGAACCCAGGCATACTATCTCAAGATGGCTGAAGGAACTTCCGCTAAGTGACTTCAAAGAAGATGTCAGGGACATGATTACACTCTTGAGCAGAGTTAAGGGATTGCCTGAACCATCCCATTTTCATGAGTGGATGTATGAATACATCCGGATCATAAGGAGACAAAAGGCTCATATTGATTGGGGCAAACAGATCAGTGATGAAATCCATGAACAACTGATCAATGTGCCAACCACTTTGAAGTTCTATATGACTTCTTATCTGGTGTATGTTGTAGCTGTGATGAGGCAATTCCCAGGTTTATCTACAAAAGGATACACGGGCCGTCCAAGAAGAAGAGACTACAAAATCTGAACCATCTCGCTCAAAAGGAAAAGGGCCTGTTTCCGAAGAGATAGATTCCGAAGAAGAAAATTCAAGCGATGAATCTGTTGAACAAGAAGATTCAGAAGAAGCAAAGTCTTACGAGGAAGAAGATTCCATAGGAAACAAGAGCCTGAAGATCAAGAAGGTGAACAAGAGTCCGAAGAGCAAGAGGGTGATAAATAGGAACTTGGGCATGATGAAGAACAAACTATATCTCCACATGAGAGAATGTAGTCGAAGATCTTCCCCAGACATCATCGCCCGTAACTTCAAACATTCCTCACACACCTCCTAATCCAAACACTCCACCACCTTTTCCTACATCGCCCCTTCCTACATCTACAATACCTGCAGTGGACGTTTCACAACCCCTTGCAGCATCAACCGTACTTGATACTCCTCCATCAGTGACAAGTATACAAACGGTTGATATTTTGTCAAGCCCTCCATCATCCATTCCCAGCCTGTCATCTCCATCCTATGATATCACTTCAGAAGCTGAATTCAACAAGCTCATGGATGAATCATTGCATGGTCAACTCAATGTGCCAACTACTGGAACAATTATGACAGACACTACGCCAATTGTCACTATACCAGTCATTCCTTCAGAAGCGACAGTTGTTGTCCTTGATTTTTGACATGCAAAAATCAGAGATAACCTATCAAAATTTTAACATTTTTAGGCCTTAAGGCACGTTTTATGAGGTTAAAAGGTTAGAAAATTTCAGTTTTGGGTCTATAGTCCTTTTGGCTAACATTTTTCATTCACTCTCGTCCGTTTTTCGTAAAATTCTGATTCATTTTTAGTGTGTTTTTGGTCAATTTCGGGTTTCTGGGGCATCACTACAAGTAGGGGTTTTAATTTTTTCTTACAAGTAAGTGATAGGAACTTTTTGCCTTTATTTTAAGTCAGTTGTAGGAACTTTTTATATAACTTACAAGTTATAGGAACTTTTGAGATAACTTACAAATTGTAGGAACTTTATGTTCACTTTACAAGTTACTTTTTAAAAAGTTACTTGCAATATGTTATAAAAAATCTGATTTCACTTAAGTGACTTGTTATGAGCTCCAAAAGTTCCTATTTCTTTTTATTTTCAAAAGTTCACTTGCAATGAGCTCCAAAAGTTCCTATTTCTTTTTATTTTCAAAAGTTCACTTGCAATGAGCTCCAAAAGTTCCTATTTCTTCTTATTTTTAAAAGTTTACTTGTAATAAGCCCAAAAAGTTCCAATTTGAGTTAAGTTAACTTGTAATGAGCATCAAAAAACCTGAAATTAGTTTTGCAAGTGTTTTTGTGGATTTTTAACTTGCTCTTGCTCATATGTACCCCGATTGGAGAGATTTTTGGCATGAAAACTACTTGGCAAGGTCTGCAACTTTATTAAATCCCCCATTTTTTCTCTACCATTGCCACGCTTTTGCAGATTTGAGTTTGTACATGGCGCCTAGGTTTTTTCTTCTTTGTTTTGGCTTGTAAACTCTTGTTGCGGGTATGTTCTTTGTTTCTTTTTATTTTTCTGTTTTTGTTGCTTTAAATCTTTTGTTCCTATGTTGCCTTTCTATGGAGATTGAGATTGCATATTATAAAAAAAAAACGTGTATGGCTGAAAACACGTTTTTCCACTTCATACGCCCTTCATTCATTTCTCTTTCATACACCATCATTATTCATTTGCTCTTCATTCATAAAAACGTTTTTCCACTTCATACGCCCTTCATTCCATGGCTGCAAATCACGATTTTATAAACCAACTGCAGGTAGGAAGTTTTGGTCAAAAGTGCAAGTAGAAGTTTCAAAAATAAACTTGCAATGACCTCTCATTTTTCCTACCTTGCACTTTTTAACTTGCAATATGTCCCAAAAATCCCGATTACACTTTGCACTCGTTATCAGCCTTCCAAAACCCGAAATTGGTCCAAAATGCACTGAAAAACACTTGAAAATGAATCTTTAGGATCCAATCACAAGTGCAAAACTTGTATTTTCCCATACACATATGAAGTTGCATGTTCATTCTTCACAATTGCAAGTCAATGTTCTTGTTTTTCCACACATGTAATGTTGTTTCCAAAACCCGAAATTGAGCTTCGGCCTCACTTTTGCAGCCCCTTTGTCTTATTTTCGTTAATCCTGTTTGCACACATGACCCACCAAATCAATAATATAAGGCATGGGCCTTATTTTTCAAACAAATTCCAAGGCTGGAAAATGATACAAAGGAAGAATAACAACATGATGAAGCCACACAAGGAGTTGAATAAGTGACATGATTGAGCATAGAATGCTTTCAAGACAGAGATAGAAGAATATTTTCCAAACAGCAGCATGAAGATCCACTCAAGGATGATGGTTTGAGTCATGTCTTGGACACTTAGAATAATTTCAATTATGCATTTGTAATTTTGTTTTGACAAATTACATGTAAAGTCAAAAATTGTAGAAACCCTAGTTTCCCCTTCTTCTATCTCCGACTGTCTTTCTGAAGTTTTTTTGAAAGTTTTAATGTTTTTGTGATTTTTTTGCAAATTTTGGTTTTTTTGACAATAAAGGAAAAGGTACGACTTTTGCATAAAATAATAATAAATGCTTTAAAAATAATTTCACTTCGTAAATCTCAAACCCTAATACAGATACTGAATCTGGATCATAAGTTATTCTTCTGCAACTATTACAATAAAGATTTGATGACATGCAAAGGAAAAGGCAATGATTATTGAAAACCTGATTTTTGATACAGCATTAAATATTCTGATGGAAATGGTACGGCTACAACAAATATTGTTCCCTCCTCCAATCTGATGATCTCAACAGTCTCCAGCAACCCCAGCGCTCCAGGATGAAGAAGATTAGATGACATAAAGATAGGCGTATCTTTTACTTGAGAAGTACAGCTCCAGGCAAAGGTACGGCCTGCTGTACTTGCTGGTACGACTGACAGCAGCTATCATTAATTAAATAAGGATTCGGCTCCCTCTGTTATCTCTGTCTGGCACTCTCAAAGGATGCTTGATACCCTAGCGCCACCCAAGATGCAAACTGGAAACCAAATGTTAGGCGCTTTTCCCAAGATCACAACTCGCCTCCTTCATGCAAGTACGGCCTGCTGCTGTAATAAATACCATTTGTACGGCTCTTCTGGATCCTCTGGAAAATGATGAATATGGGCGCCTCTGTGCAATAATTCTCCTGAATAATGAATATCTCTGATAACTCTAACGTTTGATTTAATATGAAGCTCTGTAATTTCTTCAGAATGAAGAAATCTCACAACTGGCAGTAAATCGGGTGATATCTCACACCCTCTGAATTGATTCAATGGAGATGGCTCGTTCTCCAACGAATTTCGAACTCAAACCCTAAGGTCTCCGTTCTCAGACAAAACTGATCAATCTTCCACAAGTCAAAATATGCATAATAGCTCAAATCCCAATGCAAAACCTTTATTCTTCTCAAAAGGGCGAATTCCTTAATAATAGGGATTATTAAAATTCGACTTCTTCCTTTTTAATTTATTTCAATAGTCTCAGCATAAATTTTAATTATTAAATTAATCGTCAACTTTGGCCCCCTTCAATGATGGCGCACCCCTTAATGAGAAATCACTTAAGTTATAATTAATATTATAACTTTATATTATAATCATTAATTAATTAATATTTAATCAATGCAATTAAATATTAATATTTCTCCCGTTACTCGTCCGATTACTGTTCCGTCTGAAGTTGAAGAACTCTGAAGTGATTCTGAATACTGCCACAGCCATACTACTAAAAATAGCAGGGGTCCCACACTGCCTGCCAGGAACTGCTAAAAATAGCAACTCTGCAAGAAGTCTCCGATCGAGCCCAAACGAAAGCCAATTGATCAAAATTGCCAATCTGACGCTAAGCCAAGCTCCGAAACGACCCTCTAACCACTCTATCAGCCTACGAGGGTCTCCTGATAGGCCAAACTTACGAACTCTGATGCTCGTCAAAAATGGGGACATAACAGTCCGCCCTCCCTAAAATTGCTTGACCCCAAGCAATCTCCACTGCAAAGAAACCTCGGAAGGCCCAAAAGAAAAAACTGTAAAATGTCCCACACATCTCGAACTGCCTCCTGTGGCATCATCAAAACTCAACTGCGCAATCAATACCTGGATCCCAAACCCAGCGTAAAAGTCTATCGTGACGATCCTCCTCAGGCTGCCACTGTGCTCTACTATCTCCAACTTCACCATGCTGATAATAGTGAAGTAACTCAATGGGACCCACCCAATACTCTGTGTCAAAGCTGTCGCCACCGGGATCCCAATACAATATGAATCCACATCCATCTGTCATGCAGAGATAAACACTTCTAAAAGCATCTACTATCCTGAATCTCTCCCTGTCTTCTGCTAAATACTCATGGATGTGATAACTGTCCAAGCCATCATGCCAACTAACAACATAGTCGCCCTGTAACCATGTACCTGTATGAAAAATCTGCGACATAGAAGTATCAAGCCCTGTCAAATACATATCGGCATGATGGATAACTGACTGCTGCCCCTGCAAGTAATACCCCGCAAACTGCTGAGTCAAGTACCTGCATCCGCTAATCCCATCTTGTGAAGATGGTAACTCTGCACACAGTAATGAATTACTCCCCTCGACTGTACCAAGAGAATCACCCTGTGCACAAGAATGGTGCATCGAATACGAATCATGTACAGGTGGAGCAAAGGAAAAACTATAAGCACTCCTCACCGTGTACACCTCATTAAACTCCTCTGTGAGTCTTGTTTGGAATTGCGATGCGCTGGAACAATCCCAAACACTACGATCATCACCCATCCTGAAACTAGTATCAAGAGTACGATCAGCCTCCAACTCGAAGAGTGGATTATCATAGACCAAACCACCATCAAATTCAAATAATGGATTGTTCACAAACTGCACAAACACTCCATCCTGATCTGAATCATCCATCTCTGAATCGCTGGAATAATAAAATGAATTGTACTCCTGACTTGGCTCAACCAGCTGCCGATCATAGTCAACTGCATCGGATGAAAAGACTGATTTGCTTCCAGGAGAGGGAAACAAATCATCACAAGTACCAATCTCCCAACTGGATGAGACTCTGAATATCTGCTGTGAAGATGGACAAGTATCGAGGGTTGTCACACAACTCTCCAGTGTATCAACAACCATGTCACAGGAACTATCAATGAACTGCCCTGCATCACCTATCACAGAACTAATGTCGAGAGGACCTGGTGCAACGTGTGGCTCACTGCAACTCTCATCTAGTGTACTCATCCTATCTGTACCAACTGCTCCTGTGACCGTGCTGGATGTAACCTCATCCTCAACATCTCCCTCACTACTATGTACCATGGGTGTATACTCCTCACCAACCGCTGCCATGGAAGACTGAACTATATCCAAAGGTGGTGAAGATTGTGCTAAACTCAACGCCACGGTAAGCTTCTCAATCTGTAACTGTGACTCTCGAAGAGCCAACTGGATGCTCTGCAATGAATCCATAGTCACCTCAAGCTCATGGGTGAGCTCATCGATTTGCTCCTCTTTTCCCTTCAATGCATCATAACAAATGCAATCCCACTCGAGAAGGAAATCCCTATCCGCAAGTAATTTTAGGTAGTTTTGTTTCATCGTTCCAACTGCTTCTCGAAGTGCATGTATCACTGCAAGGGAAAACCCACTATCACTGTGCTCATCTGTCGAAGAAGGACTCCAACTGTAGGTAGTCAACATCTGACGAGCAACATCAAAATGCTCAAGGGCGGTGGCAATCATAGTGTCATCCACATGTAGTTGCCCAACCAAATGATGAGGATTCTGAAGCTTACGACCCCCATACAAGTTTTCCGGTTCACAACAAGCACTATGATATGACGCTGATCCGTCATCACTCACCTCATGATAAGCAGCATCATGTGTGCTTTCACCCATGCACACCTCAACATCTAAGGTACAGCTGCTCTGTACCTCAAAGGATGGCTCAACTGGTACGGTAGCAGTTGCTGGTATGACAGTATCTTCACCCGCTTCTACTCCAACAGTGACTGCATGCCCATCCAAAGCATGATCCTGGGATTCCATATCAACATATGAATCCTCTAGCTTGTTTTCAAAGGTCTGATCCGGAAAATCAGATTCACCATGACTTAAATTCTCAACGCCAACTGCATCACTCGTACCCAACTCTTGAGTCTCTTCATGCGACAACTCAATAGGAGTACTTTGCATGTGTGAAACCTCTGTTGTGTCATGCTCACGCGAAGTTTCGCCATTGCTGTCATAAAAATCAGAAGTGGCTTCAATAGTAGAAACTTCTTGAGTCACCTCCTGCAAAGACGATATAGGTAAATTATTACCCCAAGCTGTTCTAGTGCTGTCTTGACTCAAATCAGCACGCTTATCAAATTCCTGTAATAAATTTCTGCCTACTTCATAGGGATTTGAAAACACCAAATCATTCTCATGAAGGATTGTATCACCCTTATGTGTAGATTCTCTATCCGTTCCAGACGTAAACAACTCACGAGCTATAGTCAGATATTTCTGTTTTGCAAACTCAGTCTTATGGCAAAGACTCGGGTGCACATCCACGTAACTCATGAAAGGAAGTTTTTCTTTAATCTTCTGAGGTAGAATGCTATACTCCTGGAACATGCTAATCACTTCTCTTTCTGTGTTTTGTGGTGTTCTGTCAATCGCGATCCTTCCGCCGATCTCAGGTGGTGCTAACTGCCACTCGTCGTTCGCTGTCCTAAATGTACCAGTGTACAAACCCTCATGTTTTTCACCTGCTAAAACCTCATCGGGCTCCTGTCTCGTGAAAGTGGGCCTAGTAGGCCTATCTGCTGTCCGTGACATTGTCCTAGGAGCTCTCCGTGAACCTGCAACACTCCTGTCATCGTCACGATGTGGTGACGGTCTCCTCAGAGTATCCAGTCTCTGAAGTGCAACTGCCAACTGCTGTAATACACCATTTGACTGCCGTTGACCTGCACGAAGATCTCTGAGTGCATGCAAGACCTCTGCACGGCCCTGACCTCTGTTACTATGAATAAACTCTGTTCTAACATTATCTGTTCTATCAGTCCTGTAATTCCTGTCAGTTCTGTCAGCCATGTTTCCCGGCTACCAGATCGAACCCTGTTGCCTGTCAACCCAAGCTCGCCTGAATGAATAATACCTGATAAGACCCAAACTGTTCCGGCTGCAGATGACGGCTAAACCCTCAGGATGGCAGGATTTAGCTCTGATACCACTGTAGAAACCCTAGTTTCCCCTTCTTCTGTCTCCGACTGTCTTTCTGAAGTTTTTTTGAAAGTTTTGGTGTTTTTGTGATTTTTTGCAAATTTTGGTTTTTTTGACAATAAAGGAAAAGGTACGACTTTTGCATAAAATAATAATAAATGCTTTAAAAATAATTTCACTTCGTAAATCTCAAACCCTAATACAGATACTGAATCTGGATCATAAGTTATTCTTCTGCAACTATTACAATAAAGATTTGATGACATGCAAAGGAAAAGGCAATGATTATTGAAAACCTAATTTTTGATACAGCATTAAATATTCCGATGGAAATGGTACGACTACAACAAATATTGTTCCCTCCTCCAATCTGATGATCTCAATAGTCTCCAGCAACCCCAGCGCTCCAGGATGAAGAAGATTAGATGACATAAAGATAGGCGTATCTTTTACTTGAGAAGTACAGCTCTAGGCAAAGGTACGGCCTGCTGTACTTGCTGGTACGGCTGACAGCAGCTATCATTAATTAAATAAGGATTCGGCTCCCTCTGTTATCTCTGTCTGGCACTCTCAAAGGATGCTTGATACCCTAGCGCCACCCAAGATGCAAACTGGAAACCAAATGTTAGGCGCTTTTCCCAAGATCACAACTCGCCTCCTTCATGCAAGTACGGCCTGTCAGAAGTGTACGGCCTGCTGCTGTAATAAATACCATTTGTACGGTTCTTTTGGATCCTCTGGAAAATGATGAATATGGGCGCCTCTGTGCAATAATTCTCCTGAATAATGAATATCTCTGATAACTCTAACGTTTGATTTAATATGAAGCTCTGTAATTTCTTCAGAATGAAGAAATCTCACAACTGGCAGTAAATCGGGTGATATCTCACACCCTCTGAATTGATTCAATGGAGATGGCTCGTTCTCCAACGAATTTCGAACTCAAACCCTAAGGTCTCCGTTCTCAGACAAAACTGATCAATCTTCCACAAGTCAAAATATGCATAATAGCTCAAATCCCAATGCAAAACCTTTATTCTTCTCAAAAGGGCGAATTCCTTAATAATAGGGATTATTAAAATTCGACTTCTTCCTTTTTAATTTATTTCAATAGTCTCAGCATAAATTTTAATTATTAAATTAATCGTCAACTTTGGCCCCCTTCAATGATGGCGCACCCCTTAATGAGAAATCACTTAAGTTATAATTAATATTATAACTTTATATTATAATCATTAATTAATTAATATTTAATCAATGCAATTAAATATTAATATTTCTCCCGTTACTCGTCCGATTACTGTTCCGTCTGAAGCTGACGAACTCTGAAGTGATTCCGAATACTGCCACAGCCATACTGCTAAAAATAGCAGGGGTCCCACACTGCCTGCCAGGAATTGCTAAAAATAGCAACTCTGCAAGAAGTCTCTGATCGAGCCCAAACGAAGGCCAATTGATCAAAACTGCCAATCTGACGCTGAGCCAAGCTCCCAAACGACCCTCTAACCACTCTGTCAGCCTACGAGGGTCTCCTGATAGGCCAATCTTACGATCTCTGATGCTCGCCAAAAATGGGGACATGACAAAAATTGTAATGGCAAGTGGCCATGCTACTCACATTATTGAAGATTGTAATTACATGTAATCAAATTACAAGTCAAGATAAATTAAGATTGTAATTTGGAATAAGTTAATTGCAAGTAGTTGGTGGTTGAGAGAATTTCTCAAGTTAGTTGGGATCCTCCCACCTTTTTCTCATGACCTCTCTCCTATAAATACTTGAGGGGGTCCTTTGTAATCTTTATCTTTTTAGCAATAGAGAGAGAACTCTGCAGAAATTTACAACAAAGAAGTCTTTGAGCTTTGTGTATGTAAACCTGATTTTCAAGCAATACAAAGGAAGGATAGAAGGTTTCAAACTTTGTGTTGAATCTTATTGTATGATATTACTATGTTCTTATATCATAGTGATACAGTTTTCTGAATTATTCTTGTGATCTTGTGCAGCTATTGTGATAAAACTTTGATCTAATTTCTTGTAGTCTTTGTGCTATAAGTTTGAAAGGTTAAATTAGCTTAATTTGTGATTAGAAGTTGGGAAGAATTATAAGTCTTTGTGCTTGTAATAATTCTCATATTAGGTGATTCTTGAATGCATTATATTTACAGACTTTGTGCTATTATATATTGCAACTTGTTCTTAAATTATCTTTCAAAAAGGGTAGATAGGATCTCAGATTCTCAAGACTTTGTGCTTGGAATTGTTTTCCCATCCCAGAGGAAGTGACGGAAGTCCTTGTGCTTTCAGGAAACTGCATTTCCTTTCTCTCGATTTTATTGTAGGCTGTTATAAGAGTTTTTCTTGAAGTTATTGTTACTTTTTTGTGAAGAGAAAAGAGTATAATCTTTCCTGAAACAAGAGGAAAGGTTGTTATTCCATCCATTTTAGTTTTAGTTAGTAAAAAGGGGGAGCCTTCCCTAAATTAGGAGAGTATTACACTCACACACTGTGGCTGAAACGACCATTTTGCTAAACCTCACAAGTTTGCAAAATATTCAACCAACAGTTTTTGGCAACTCCCTTGGGGATACGATACACATTCGAAAGCCTCACGCTTTCTTTTGAAGTATACCGGTATCCTATTCATTGTAATTTATCAAGTTTTTCAAGCTTTTACCAAGGACATGTAAATGGCTACTCAAGGTCCTTGGGGAAATGTTTTTGGTCCATTGAATTTAGCTCTACCCCTACGTGCTCTTCCTGAAGGCTCACGAAAGAACTTTCCCAAATTCTTTGGTGATGGACAACAACATCCTGATGAGCACGTTGCTGCTTTCTACAGTGCTTGTGGAGTTCATGGTGTTGAATACGAAGATGTATCTGTAAGGCTGTTTGTGGAGACTCTCCAAGGTGTTGCTGTAGATTGGTTTTATCATCTGGCACCACATACCATCACAAATTGAGCAATTCTCATAGCCAAGTTTGAAGAAAGGTTCAAGCCTCCTGAAGACGCTCATGCTTTGTTGGCTCAGCTCACCCAGTTGAAGAAGGAATCTCACATGCCTATGCGCGAGTTCATTGCTCACTTCAACAAGCTGACACGAAGAATTCCAACTGTTGCTCAACCTACAGCTGAGAATTTGAAATGTTTCTTTGTAAATGCTCAAGTTTCCGAGGTTGGTTTCCTATTAAGAAGAGCAGCTCCAGCTACTCTCACAGTTGCGCGAACCCTAGCAACAAAAATTTAACACGATCTCATTCTTGCTAGGCAGATAAGGATAGAACCAAGTGGTTCTTCTTCTTTGGATTCATTTTCTTCTAGCACAAGGATGAATCCCATGGTGCAAAAGTTGGCAAATGAGTTGCTTGCTCTTAAAAGGCAGCTAGCTCAAGGTGTATTATCTTCCCCCTATGAAGAAGACATTCCAAGAAGACCATATCTACCAACTGCTCATAATTTTGCTGATGAGAGTCAAGGAAAGTTATCTTTAACACTAGAAGGGCTTGCTCTTGAGGCACCACCAACAAATTCAGTAGTGGAGGATTCTGATTTTGAACAAAGTGATCTTGCTGGTCTTTTCCAAGAAGAGGAAACATACATAGCTGGCGACTCTCAAATGTAGTTTATGCAGTTCCAGAAAGTTGTTGAACAAAAAGAAAAGACCATATCCGATATCATGAAGAATACACAACAAGAGGTTGAAGACCATCTTTCAAAGGTGTTGATGAAGGAGGACAATCACGTCATGGGATGTGAAAAGATAGTTTATGAAGATAAAAATGAGGTTTTTGTAGTTTGGTTTGATGAATTACCCTCTTTTATGGAGAAAGATGAAGAAAACCTACTCAAAGCAGCATCAACAACAGTTTTAGAACATAAAGATAATTCTATTTTGGAGTTTGGAGAGTTTGATGGAAGTCCTCATGAAGCAAAGTTCAGCTCTCCTATTCAAAAGAGCAAAGAAAATATTGAAGAGGATACGTTTTGGGATGAGATGGAATCTTTTTGTTCAAGCTTTGATGCCAAACCAATATCTCATAAGTTAGAAGATCATGAGCAATTTGAGAAAGATGAAAATCAAGAGTCTATTTTCCAAGCTGGAAGTTTTGATATTTTTTTAGGTTCTCAAGAAAGTTCTTTTAAGGTTGAAATAGAACATGTTATGCATAAGAGATCTACCCCAAAACTTGATGATCATTTCATGAGCATTATAGAAGAGTTTTGTTCAAGTCTTGTTGAAGATTCTCTCCAATCAGAAGTTTATAAACAACATACTGAGGAATGCAATGCAGTCACGTTTTCATTTGAATCACATGAAGGAGATCTTTCCATTTAGCATGAGGTTGTCATGGTTGATGAACCAATTGTTCAAGTAGTAGCTGGTAAGAAGAATTCAGTTTTTGTTCGATCAAGGGGATGCCCCATAAGACATCTTGCTTGGTTGGAAACCAATGGGAAATCAGAGGTTTCACTTGTACCTGAACATGAAGATACATTTCAAAAAGAAGTCAAAGAAGTAGTTGCAGTTGAGCAAGAGAAGTATGGTTTCAAAAATCCATTTCAGAGCAGCAATACATATGATTCATCTCAAGAGAAAAGTGAATTTGTTCATTTCTGCAAAAGAGTACTATGTTAAGTTCTGGTACCATTGCTCACGCTTCATCTATACAAAGTTGCCTACAATCATGCAAGGTACCATAAGTTGTTGAAGAAAGGCAGCTATTTTGTTGAACCAATTAATGGTTTCGTTTGAGAAGCTTCCATTTTTGGCTAGTTTCAATTAGGTAGGTTTTTATCTTTTCAATAAATGCAGTTGCACAAGTCTGTGTCTTGTTTTCTAGTTAGTTGTTTTGTGTCAGTAACGTCATCCTTCCTGTCATTTTGAGTCTTTTGGTTTTGTTGACTCCGTAACCCAATGGATACTAAGGCACTTGGAGATTCTGGATTCTACTACATTTGCTTGTTTTCACGACTAAAGGCAGTTCCCCAGTCGGAGCCAACTGTTGTCCCTGATTTTTGACATTTTTAGGCCTTAAGGCACGTTTTATGAGGTGAAAAGGTTAGAAAATTTCAGTTTTGGGTCTATAGTCCTTTTGGCTAACATTTTTCACTCACTCATCCATTTTCGTGAAATTCTGAGTCATTTTTAGTGTGTTTTTGGTCAATTTCGGGTTTCTGAGACATCACTACAAGTAGGGGTTTTAATTTCTTCTTACAAGTAAGTGATAGGAACTTTTTGCCTTTATTTTAAGTCAATTGTAGGAACTTTTTATATAACTTACAGGTTATAAGAACTTTTAAGATAACTTACAAGTTGTAGGAACTTTTTGTTCACTTTACAAGTTACTTTTTAAAAAGTTACTTGCAATATGTTATAAAAAATCCGATTTCACTTAAGTGACTTGTTATGAGCTCCAAAAGTTCCTATTTCTTTTTATTTTTAAAAGTTCACTTGCAATGAGCTCCAAAAGCTCCTATTTCTTTTTATTTTTAAAAGTTCACTTGCAATGAGCTCCAAAAGTTCCTATTTCTTTTTATTTTTAAAAGTTTACTTGTAATAAGCCCAAAAAGTTCCAATTTGAATTAAGTTAACTTGTAATGAGCATCAAAAAACCCGAAATTAGTTTTGCAAGTGTTTTTGTGGATTTTTAACTTGCTCTTGCTCATATGTACCCCGATTGGAGAGATTTTTGGCATGAAAAATACTTGGCAAGGTCTGCAACTTTATTAAATCCCCCATTTTTTCTCTACCATTTCCACGTTTTTGCAAATTTGAGTTTGTACATGGCGCCTAGGGTTTTTCTTCTTTGTTTTGGCTTGTAAACTCTTGTTGCGGGTATGTTCTTTGTTTCTTTTTATTTTTCTGTTTTTGTTGCTTTAAATCTTTTGTTCCTAGGTTGCCTTTCTATGGAGATTGAGATTGCATATTATAAAAAAAAAAACGTGTATGGCTGAAAACACGTTTTTCCACTTCATATGCCCTTCATTCATTTCTCTTTCATACACCATCATTATTCATTCGCCCTTCATTCATAAAAACGTTTTTCCACTTCATACACCCTTCATTCCATGGCTGCAAATCGGGATTTTATAAACCAACTGCAAGTAGGAAGTTTTGGTCAAAAGTGCAAGTAGAAGTTTCAAAAATAAACTTGCAATGACCTCTCATTTTTCCTACCTTGCACTTTTTAACTTGCAATATGTCCCAAAAATCCCAATTACACTTTGCACTTGTTATCAGCCTTCCAAAACCCGAAATTGGTCCAAAATGCACTAAAAAACACTTGAAAATGAGTCTTTAGGATCCAATCACAAGTGCAAAACTTGTATTTTCCCATACACATATGAAGTTGCATGTTCATTCTCCACAATTGCAAGTCAATGTTCTTGTTTTTCCACACATGTAATGTTGTTTCCAAAACCCGAAATTGAGCTTCGGCCTCACTTTTGCAGCCCCTTTGTCTCATTTTCGTTAATCCCATTTGCACACATGACCCACCAAATCAATAATATAAGGCATGGGCCTTATTTTTCAAACAAATTCCAAGGCTGGAAAATGATACAAAGGAAGAATAACAACATGATAAAGCCACACAAGGAGTTGAATAAGTGACATGATTGAGCATAAATGCTTTCAAGACAGAGATGGAAGAATATTTTCCAAACAGCAGCATGAAGATCCACTCAAGGATGATGGTTTGAGTCATGTCTTGGACACTTAGAATAATTTCAATTATGCATTTGTAATTTTGTTTTGACAAATTACATGTAAAGTCAAAAATTGTAATGGCAAGTGGCTATGCTACTCGCATTATTGAAGATTGTAATTACATGTAATCAAATTACAAGTCAAGATAAATTGTCAATTGCAAGTAGTTGGTGGTTGAGAGAATTTCTCAAGTTAGTTGGGATCCTGCCACCTTTTTTTCATGACCTCTCTCCTATAAATACTTGAGGGGGTACTTTGTAATCTTTATCTTTTTAGCAATAGAGAGAGAACTCTGCAGAAATTTACAGCAGAGAAGTCTTTGAGCTTTGTGTATGTAAACCTGATTTTCAAGCAATACAAAGGAAGGATATAAGGTTTCAAACTTTGTGTTGAATCTTATTGTATGATATTAGTATGTTCTTATGTCATAGTGATACAGTTTTCTGAATTATTCTTGTGATCTTGTGGAGCTATTGTGATAAAACTTTGATCTAATTTCTTGTAGTCTTTGTGCTTTAAGTTTGAAAGGTTAAATTAGCTTAATTTGTGATTAGAAGTTGGGAAGAATTATAAGTCTTTGTGCTTGAAATAATTCTCATATTAGGTGATTCTTGAATGCATTACATTTACAAACTTTGTGCTGTTATATATTGCAACTTGTTCTTAAATTATCTTTCAAAAAGGGTAGATAGGATCTCAGATTCTCAAGACTTTGTGCTTGGAATTGTTTTCCCATCCCGGAGGAAGTGACGGAAGTCTTTGTGCTTTCAGGAAACTTCATTTCCTTTCTCTCGATTTTATTGCAGGCTGTTATAAGAGTTTTTCTTAAAGTTATTGTTACTTTTCTGTGAAGAGAAAAGAGTATAATCTTTCCTGAAACAAGAGGAAAGTTTGTTATTCCATCCATTTTAGTTTTAGTTAGTAAAAAGGGGGAGCCTTCCCTAAATTAGGAGAGTATTACACTCACACACTGTGGCTGAAATAACCATTTTGCTAAACGTCACAAGTTTGCAAAATATTCAACCAACAACAGTGACAAGAGAGTTGACAGTCAACCAAGAAGCTCATACCTCCTCTATTCCCCCCTGGTTGGTATCACAAGTATCGAAGTGAAAAAAGGAAATGATCTCTCCAGAAGAGCTCGATCTTGAAGAGATAGCCCCTCCAAAAGCCAAGGGGAAGAAAAAGGCGAAAGTGTATTCAAGGCTTCATGTTGACAAGGCCGGTCATAAGTATGCAGAGATTGGCGTACCGCCTCAAGAGGAAGGGGATGTAAGTATGGAGGACTACACAGTAACAAAAGTCCAGCTTGGCAAGGTCACGAATGAAAGTGTGAAGGTAGATGCACAGGTAACCTTTGATATACTGGCAGGAAAGCTTGACAAAATGGAGCAAGCCCGAAACACTTACAAACAGAAGGCAAAGCATTATGCCATTGTTTTAAGGAAACTTGCAGGATCTTCAAGTAATGCACAACCGTTGGCAATGATAAGTGCTGAGGACCTTGCTGTGAAGAAAGCTAAGAAGTTTGCCTCCAAAGGTAGAGTGTTATATGATTTTATTAATAAAATTGTAGAACATGGTTCTCAGATTATAGTTGTTGTGGATGAAAAAGCTACTCAGATAGCCAAGCTCAAAACAGAGCTTGATAAGGAAGAAAGTGTTCTTTCCCAAGAGCGCAAACAAATGGAAAAATGCTTGTTATTGTGGTCACAAATGAAAAAGGCAAAGCTCAGCAAATTGGTGGAAGTTGGGGTGATCCCTGACAAGGAGAAATACGTAGAAGTAATAGAATCACTAAAACATTGTATCCAGGTAATCAAGTCTCCTACAGAAGACCTCCACCAAGTGCAAGAAGATGTTGAAGGGCATCGTGCTATCCTTGAAAAAGGAATTAAGGAGTTACTAGGACAGCTCCTTGAAGAAAACCGTATCTTCCTTTTGGGCACCGAACTTTCCGAGATCTCAAAGAAGCCATCATGAAGCAAGTAGAGAGTGCAGACTTTTCAGAGGCCTCTATGCATGTTATTTGTGATACACGGCTCACTCTTGACGACCTCAAGATGCATCTTGACAGGTGCAAAAAGGTTCACTCATCCGCCATGAGATCGATCACCAGGATTCACATCATTGTGGATTACACCGTTGGTCCGGATGAGACATTCATGTAGGAGACCAAGAAGAAGTATGAAGACTTATGTGCCCAAGCAAGGAACCATGAAAATTCTTGATCTCCAGTGTTATACTTTTTGATGCTTCCCTTTATGCATCTTGTAAATATTTTGTGACATCTTAAATGTCTTTTCTGCAAATGTAATTACACTAATATCTGAGATGTAGTTTCATGAAGATGAATTACCTTTTGACTTAGTCAAAGTTAGGTGAGATTTTCCTAAATTAGCTCACCTAACTTCCCTAATTTTACTCAACTGATTTCCTAGTTTTACTCTTCCCTCTCCTTTATAAATATGAGGGATTTCTATTGTAATCTTTACCTTTAGTATTTTGCAACAAAGTGCTGCCCTTTTTGAAGCAGATTTGTGAAACTTTGTGTTCATGATTGTGAATGAAAAATCTGATCAATAAAGAAGAGAATTGCATACCAAACTTTGCGTTGGAATCAATAATCTTGTGGATTGATCTTATTGGTAGTGGTTAGTATATGAGATCTAAAGGGCTTCAAATAGATTTGAGTAAACTTTGTGTTACATTCTTCTTTTGGATTTACGTTTATATTTGGATACTATTGTTGAATGATCTACAAGACTTTGTGCTTGTAATCGTTCATGTTGTTCGAAGAATTGTTGTATCTAAGAAGACTTTGCGCTTCTAATGCAACAAACGTTACGGTTCTCACAAATCCATTGTTGAAAAGCTACGAAACGACTTTGTGCCTTCGTGAGTTTTTCTCTTTTTCTTTTATTTGTCATTATTATAATATCTGGTATCTCTACGCTTTGCTTTGACAAGATAGAGGTATTGGCATTACTGCTCATTTTTAGTTTAAAGTTATCTTGAATCAGAACTTCCAACCGTGAAGCATTGTAAAACATCTTCTTTGAAAAAAGAGAGAAGCATGAATGTGACACACCACCCCCACCCTCCGACCCATTTCGTAAGTGTAGTGTTCATTGTGTAAATACTTAATTAGTTTTACCATAGCTTATGTTAGCAGTAAGAAGGGCGCCTCCCCTTTCTGAGAGGAGAGATTATATCTCACAAAGTTGTGGCTGAAGTCTAGGTTGTGTAATCTATTGAAAAGATGATTACATAATTTTCACCCAACAAGCACCTCATTCATCAAATTGAAAGCGATGGCACATGAAGACAAATATGTCTTCCGCCCAAATCGTCAGAGGCAATAAGTGCAATAAATGGTTTTTTTTAAAAGGCAATACTAATATCAGAAGCCGCCACTACAAAGAGAATTGGTAGAAAATAAAAAGTCGTCGCTGAAGAAAGAGAGCCATCAACCAAGAATAGGAGTGTCAGGAAAAATCTGACACATATACAACTCAAAAAGACACCCAAAAACATGTCACCTACTATCTCCACGTCAACCACCAAATGAACACGTCACCCTTTGTTCTAGAGAAAAAACAAGTGCCCACAACAGAATTCGGTATAGTCTAAAATGCATAAGTTTGATCAAGGATTATAATATGATATAAGTCTGAATTCACATAAATAATGACCGAGAGTCTTCACACATATGAAAGTATTGACAAAGTGAAGAAAAATGTGTCCACACTTTATCATCGCCTTCATATGCTTTCTGAAGTTTGTCCCAAATCTCATGAGCTATATCACAATGCATAACCTTAACAAATTCAGATTTTGCCAAACCAGAAAGGATAGCTTTCATCGCTTTGGCATTGTGTTCAAAATCTTTCTTTCCATCTGCATTCGTTGGAGGAGTTGCGGGAATTGCATATCCTTTTACCACACGTTGCCATATATCAAAACCAAGTGACATCAAATATGTGCACATTCGAATACTCCAGAAAGCATAGTTAAAACCATCGAATAAGGGAGCTCTGTTTGTAGCAAGACCTTCATGAGAACCCATGTGTGCTTTCAGGATCTACCTCAAGACGAAGGAACTCCGCTCTGATACCAATATACTGAGATGGGGGCGTGGGGGATGAATTGGTATTTCAAATTTTTAACACTTGAAACCTTATGAAACAAAAATCAAAACAGCAAGAGCAACAATGAACAAGATGAATACGAATTTCACGTGGAAAACCCTTTCAGGTAAAAAACCACGGCAGATCAAAAGCTTTCATTAACAACAAGTGGGCACCAACCCATATTACAAAAGTGAGTACCAACTCACTGAGAGCACCAACTTTGTTGAAGCACCAACTCCAAGTTGTTGAAGCACCAACTTCAAGCTGCTAAAGCACCAACTTCAGGCTGCTGAACCACCAACTTCAATAACATAAAATTCTTGATTCAAGATACAAGCTTTCAGAAAAAAACACGGTTCAAGTCTAGAATTTTTTTTTGCTCAGAATCATAACATTAGAAATTGCAAAACCAACCACCTCTCATTCACATATTCACACAAACAGGTACAAAAATGATATCATGAATGAACAACTCAACTCCCCCAAAAGATATCTTCAACTCGACTTCATCAAAGTTTTGACCTCAAAAGGCATAAGATATATTATTGACCATATTCCTTTTTAAAATTCTGTAACCTCCCACACTATACGGCTACTTAAAACTTCTACAATCTTTACTTTAAAGAAGTGTCCACCATAAATGCCTGCGGCTATGATCTCTAATGCACCCATGAACACTATTGTGCCACTATTCACACATATGCCATGTAAGAGCATCAATATCCATATTCTTCAGAAGTGCTTCACCCAAAACAACGCACACACAGCAGTGCTGATTATGATATGCCTTAATTCTAAATGCAAGAAGGTTCTGACAACTTCACACACATCTAATTGGGGCGCTACTTCATACATCCTGTGCCTTAAACGGTAGCGATGCATATCACATAATCATGTCTTTATCTAAGCATTGACCAAAAAATATTTGCACCACTCATAAAGAAAACATCGTAACCACGATCATAACAATACCTATAGCTTGGTGTTCACTTTCTTAGAAAAAATCATCGCACTAGTTCATGGCTCTGTCCAGCCAAGAGTAACTGCCATCATTTTTAATATGTACGACTTTATTTTCTCAGTCACCTTTAAAAATAAAAGACGTCACAAACTCTGTCATCCATTGGCCTTGAAGACTGAAAGGAATATCTTCTTTGAAAATGCACACAACTACCTCATATTGAAGTGGCGGTTTTTAATTACATTCACATTTTTTGTATTTTTAAATTTCACTCAGAGAGACTTGAAGTTATTATTGCCACCCCATACATAAAACCGTCGCTCAGAGAAGATGGAAAAAATCGTTGAGTGCACATAACATAGACTTCAATACGGTGAATGTGAATTTAATTCAGGCTATCGCTTATTACTAAAAGAGTGGTATCTAAGAAGGTGTTAAATTAGCACAACTCAGGAGATGCCGTTGACACACACAGCCACATAGCACCTCATTCATCAAATTGAAAGCGATGGCACATGAAGACAAATATGTCTTCCACCCAAATCGTAAGAGGCAATAAATGCATAAACGTTTTTTTTAAAGGCGGTACTAATATCTGAAGCTGTCTCTACAAAGAGAATCGGTAGAAAATAAAAAGCCGTCACTGAAGAAAGAGAGCCATCAGTCAAGAATAGGAGTGTTAGGGAAAATCCGACACATATACAGCTCAAAAAGACACCCAAAAACACATCACCTGCTGTCTCCACATCAGCCACCAAATGAACACGTCACTCTTTGTGCTGGAGAAAAAAAAGGTGCCCACAACAGAATTCGGTATAGTTTGAAATGCATAAGTTTGATATAAGTCTGAATTCACATAAATATGACCGAGTCTTCACACATATGAAAGTATCAACAAAGTGAAGAAAAATGCACCCACACTTCTTCATTATCTTAGTAGACAACTATGCTCTCATTATATTTCAATATGTGCAAATTTAAATTTCAATATGTGTGAAAGTATTATACTCTCACCAATATACTTACACTTGACATCAATGACAAAAAGTTAAACAATAATATCGTCAGAGTTGACAATAAATGCAATCGTCATCATTGTTGATGCATACAAAATCAAGGTCATAATACTTTTCTTTGATAACAACTGAAGGAAACAATACATGCACATAAAGATACATTATATAAGCGAAATCTAAGTTGCGAGATGCAATATGCCAAAAATATAAATTATAAATATATGTACAGAGTTGTGATTTGAGTGAATAGATTAATGGTTATGTTCATGAGTCAAGGAATGCATGTGATGGGATGTGTCCCTATAAGGTAATAGGTCATGTCTCTTGATAGCAATCTGAGATAATTAAATATGATTAATGAGGTATATAGAATGCTCTCCCGTGCTAGAAAGTCTCTGTCCTTGAAGCACTGTAGAATTTGAGATGTAATGAG